>CM075064.1:2642500-2877500 GCA_037428765.1 Rubia yunnanensis | reverse complement strand
CTCAACCTGTCTCCACACCCTGTGTTGAAATATGACCAGCATCACTGCCTTCTAAACTTCTCATCATCCTAAACCAGAATACCGGGAAGAGCTATCTCTCTGATCTATGCACCCATCAATCACCATAATATCTTCAACACCAATTTCTAACATGTCCAACTACGCCTCCAATTTTTTATCCTTTTCAATTTTTAATTTTTCGAATTTTCTGAAAAATAAAATAAAATAAAACCTACAGCTAAATAAAAGCTTTAAAGAAATACCTCAAATTAGACAAACACCTAAATGTTGTCTGAGGAGCTCAACCGTAGCAGTGTCCAACGGCTTTGTGAAAATATCTGCATATGGTCTCGATGTTGGAACATAGGCTACCACAACTTTTCGCTCAACCCGAATTATCCTTTTGACTTCATTCAAGTGGGATTCCTTAAGATCATCATGAATTCTTACAAACACTCCCACCATACTCATCTTCAATTCAGCTTCCATCAAAGTCACAAAATCTTGTACCAAGTATGGAGAATTAGACCCAAAGATCATATCATCAATATAAATTTGACTAATCAGTGTATTTGATGATTCTCGAAAAACAAGCAATGTGCGATCTTCTCCCCCTCGACGAGAACCTTTCTGAATAGGAACGGTAGTGAGTCGCTTATACCACGCCCGTGGTGCTTTTTTTTATCCATACAAAGCCTTCTTGAGTCGATGATATACTTCCACATTAACCACACCATGTAGGGAAGCACTCTCGACAACTTTTTGGTACATCAAAAAATTTATAGTGTACTCCATAACAAAGAGAATGCAAATATATTCTAACCTGGCAACTGAGGAAACAACAATGAGGGAGAGAAAACATTGCATACCAACAAGTTCACATAATTAATTTGAGGGATCGATCGAGTTCTTCTTCTGCTTGATTCAGCCTACACTTATGTTGGAACATGGGAGAGTTCTGGAGAGGACAATGTTCTAACATTGCTGAAGTTATAAGAGTCATCAGCTTCATCTTTAAGATCTATCTCATATGATGTTCCAACATCATTACGTCCCTGATATGAGAAATCAACCGATGTTGGAACATAGTTAGCCGTACGATCTACTTCATCACATTTGACATTGTAGCAGTTCACTTCTTGTTCCAATAAGTAACATTTGTCTGATGACCGAATACCAGTAAGCACTTTGTTGTTGCCATGTTTCACTATGCACTTTTCCTTATGGAATTCCACGGTCATATTATCATCACATAGTTGGCTGATACTTAGGAGATTAGAATTTAGGTCTTCCACCAACGAAACACCAATGAATACGGGAAATCCTTCAATATGCAGTTCACATTTTCCAACCACTCGACTATTCTTTCCATCGCCAAGCGTAACAAAACCACCATTATATGGTTGGATATTTGTCAGTAATTTCCGAGTTCCAGTTATGTGTCAAGAGCAACCACTATCAAAGTACCACGAGTCTTTAGAATGTGCAATAGGAGATGTGTGAGCAATAAGGCAAGTACTCGTGCGTTTAACAACCCATACCTTTCTGACCGTTCTTGATCGCTGAACATCGTCTATGTTGGAACATACTGAGAGTTGTCGCCCTGTCATGATATCTCTGAGCAGTTTTCGACATTGTTCCTCTGTATGACCTTGATACATGCAGTAGCTACAGATGAGAGGTTTCCTTTGATGGGTCTTGATAAACTTTCTTTTCACCTCTTGAACCTTCGAATTGAGACTGACCTTGCTCCCTGATAAATTGTCAAACTTGATTCCATGTCGATCTCCAAAGTGTTTTCCCATGATCAGAATGTCATCAAGTTTTGCCTTTCCAGTGTTTAACTTGGTAATAGCTGCTTCGGCCATCTCAGCTCTTTTAGTTGTTGAGCTTAGATTCAAATTTAACTCTTCAATCTCTCTTTTGAGTTCACCAACTAGAGCTCGCAACCCCTTTTCCTTCCCAGCCAGATGATTTTTCTCTTCCTTCAACGATTTATTTGTGTCAACAACTTTAAGCCACATGTCATACATTTTCTCATATGCAGTGTAGATCTCTTCATCACTCACAACTTGTCCGCCATCATCACTGGACATGTCATCAGAACCTGTGTTGGAACATACAGCTTTGTCTTTCTCTGACATGTTGGAACATACCTCATCTGATCCACCGTGAAATTTTGCTCCAAATGCCACATAATTTCTTACAAGTTCCTCTTCATCTTCTTTATCATCTTCACTCCATGAGGTGATGTAGGATTTTCCTTGCTTCTTTAGGGTATTAGCACATTCAGCCTGGATGTAGCCGTATCCTCGACATTCTAAACATTGAATTCTTTCAGACTGCCTTCCTTCACCACTTTGGTTTCTAGAGAATTGCTGACTTCCTTGTTCCATCTGAGTTTCACGATTACCAAAATCTTGAGGACGAGTTTTATTCCCTCCATATCTTTCCTGTGAATTCTTGTTTACCACCTTCTTCAGCATTCTTGAGAAATTCTTGGTGATAGGAGCAAGTTCTTCAATTCCATCATCACTATCAGATTCATAGATTACCCTTGATGAAGAGGATTTGAAAGCCAACTCCTTCTGGACTTTCTTTGCAGGCTGTTGCATTGTCATCTCATAGGTCTGTAGTGATCCCATTAGTTCATCTAAGGTCATGGTGGCTACATCTTTTGCTTCTTCTATTATTGCTACTTTCTTAGGAAGAGATCTCAAGGCATTTTTCACCAATTTTGTTTCCTTGTAACTTTCCTAAGTTGATACGCCATATTGGAGATATCTCCGAGTTTCCCATTGAATATGGAAATAGTATCATCTTCCTCAATCTTTAGTTCCTCAAACTTTGTAGCCAACATCTGCAGTTTGGATTCACGTACACGACTTGTCCCCTCATGTACAGCTTGTAGGATATCCCATGCTTTCTTTGCTTGTTGGCATGTAGAGATGAGTTTGAACTGATATTCATCTACTGTAGTAAATATGGCATTTAATGCTCTGGAGTTCGCCAAGCTTCTCATTCTTTCACCTGGTGTCCACGACTCTTTAGGCTTAGATTCTCCTCCTTCAGAATTTCCAACAACTGGGGGTTTCCATTCTGTTTCAACATAGTACCAAGCCAATTCATCCAGTGAATTTATGAATACCCGCATGCGAGCCTTCCAGTAGTTGTAATTTGTTCCTTCCAGAAGTGGTAGCCGAGACATAGAAGCTCCTTCTCTGGTCGCCATTGGTAAAATCGGATCACACTTTCCTTGTCAAAACCAAGGTAAAACAAGTGACTTAGCTCTGATACCAATTGAAATTTGGTTTTACCTAATTAATTCAATTATCACTACTGTGTTCCAACATAACCTATCTAACCAAGTATGCAATAAAGTAAAGCATAAAAGACACAAGACTTGGTTACGAAGTTCTATGAAATCCATCTACATCTGCGGGGCCTGGCCCAGTTCAGAATGAATCCACTAATCAGAAAGATACAGTACAAAGTACACCATACAATTATACTTATCTTATCTAACTATAACGTGAATCCTGCAAGCTCTCCTTGCTATCGATCCGCCTTGATCAGACTCCCTCTGACCCCGAAACCTCGTCGACGCTGGATCTCCTCCTCCCGAGGAACTAAGGTATACGATTCTGAACTTTGAACAACAGGTTCGTATGTTGGAACATAAAATTCTGACTCTTTGCAATTCTCGAAAGATAAAAATCTGTACGCAGATTTTTTCTATTCAGTCCGTCAATAATGCAGCCGTGTTTGTCCTCTATATATAGTCCATGAGCAGATCTGAATTCTCCATTATTATCTCCATAATATTCTTATTCAAAACCTGCTTCTTGAAGCATATCCTAATCCCATAAATAAAGCGAATTTTCTTATCTCAATATCTCAATGTATTCGATAATAACAACTCCATATTTATAGAGATTTTTCATAAATCAACTATGCTTCTATACGCCTAATATATAGCAGAATATTCAGATTTTCATAAATCACAAATACCATTATATTCTGTCTTCTTTTTTCGTAAACACCTTGGCGTAAATATGCTCATCTGTATATTCACATGAAGTTTATTCCATCTCCAATTCCATAACATTAATCCGATCCCACATATATAGGAACTGATATATTCCCCAACTCAAATACAACTTGGACTAGATGTATCCTTCTCGGATTCAGTCTTCGACCTTTCCTTATTTCACCAAAATTCCTTCTTTGATGTTACAACTCAATAATATCATATCTGTATAATTTCCACAAATTACCAACTAGATAAATCTAAACTTTACGCTTTGCAATTCAGACCAGGATATTGGCTCCTCCGTAACCATGCCTACGCATAACAATCTGCTAGGTCTCCGTTGACTATTCTTATTCGCGACATTTTTTGCTGAAGTCTCCGTTCAAAGATTGTGGGGGTATTTTAAGTTGAAAGATTGCAGTGTACAAATTTGGCAAAACATTTAAGCTCAATAATTTCAGATCTTTCTGGATCACTTACGTGAATGTAAGTCCAGTTCCTACACTGAGGTCAACATCGTTAGACAATCTATGTTTAGACTTCAGAGTCTTCCACTTTTAAATTAGATGTCAATGTGGAATTCACTATTTTAGGTTCCTAAAACAGTTTGAATGATTTTGATCAAATGTGGTGTGGGTGGATGGGCGAATTTAAGGTGGGATGTTGACTTAATATATAATTTATTATTTTTAAAATTTAATTTTAGATGTACTTTTAATATTATTTTAAAAAAATCAGCAATGATATTAAAGAGGTTTATTAATTGTTCAACCTTTTCATTTTAACCATTTCAATTAACATCCTAAAATTTTAATATTTATTAAAGGTTATCGGTTATCAGTTATCAGTTTACTTATATTGAACTCTTAATCTTCTAAAATAAGTTTTGAACGATTGTTTTACGTTTACAAATAGTAAAATTTGACAAGTCATTCTATTCATTTATCACCACAAAATAAATTATTCACATGACTACTTGCTTTAAGAGGCTTTCGGCAGCCTACTCGTTTTAATCAAGTATTTTTTTGTTGGATAATTTGCAAGAAAATTATTTTTATGAGGAATCTACAAGTACAGTTTATCCTACTTAATTATGTATTGGCTATGTGCAATCGTATGAAATAATCTTTCGTCAAAGTCTAGGCGCTCTGGTGAATTTCATCGAAGTTGCTGTGATCAAGTGGATTCGCTCCGAGGAAGTTTTGCGGTGAAGTCTAGGTGTCCGGAAATTTTTGAGAGGAAGTCTAGGAGCTCCGTGAAGTTTCTAACATCGGCAATTCATGGCTAATGGAAGTCGTAGTTCAGTGGTGTCACCTCGACCAAGAGCTATAGAGGCGTAGCGGTGGATGTGTTTCACGCGCGACAAATGATGAAGGTTCTCAAGAGCATAAATGCACCTGTGACATTGTGAGTGGCTGACGGTTGGTTCCGTTGCTGGAAAGGCTGGGAGGATAGGGCTTGTGAGAGGCTTACCATGGGTTTTGACATGAGCGGTTGGGCAGTGATTTCGTCGCAAGAGACCGGCTGGTGGTTTAATCGCGTGCAATAAGTTGGTGGTTTGTTCGCGAGAAATTGACCAACAATTTTTTTGCAAATGAGGCCGGGAGGCTGAGGGTTGTGAGAGGGTGACTAGTTGGTTTTTCGCGAGCTAATGGTTTCGTTGGGGTGGAGGCTTGTCACAAGAGTGGTCGGCTCATGATTGGAGTTTGCTGTGGGGCTTTCCGCGATGTCGGAGATCTATGGATGGGTTAGAGGTTATGGTGGTGGTAGGTTTGGAAGGGGTGGGGGAGGGGTGATATTGGTGGGATAGGGAAGGGGTGGTGGAAAAGACAGTTCCAGCGATATTTTTGGCAACAAGGGTGGATGGTGGGGTGAGAAGGGGTGGTGGGAAGAGTCGTATGCGTAAGGACAATAGTACAAAAACACTTCTACCTACACACCTAAAGCTCCAGTTCTTAAAAAATATGCCCACTAATAGAGAAAGCTCTATTAAAGGTAGCGTTAACCACCTTTAATTGAGGTCCGAAAGTGGTTCCGAGTTCGGAAGTGCCTCCCAAGTCACCCTTTCCACTTTAAAGGCGGTTCAAAATCAATTAAAGGCGGTACCCCCGCATCCAACCCACCGCCGTCTCACCCCTCCGGCGCCTCACCCCCTCCACCACCCCACCCCCTTATGCCGCTCCAGCCATTCCACCGCTCAATTCTGCCTCTCGCTCCCCCCTCCCGCCGCTGGAGAAGGAGAATCCCCATCGCCTAAAGTCCTCTACTGCTCACTTCTGATAGGGTTTCTCGTCGACGCCACCACTAGGCACTACTATCAAATGGACCTTTATCTGCGGTTCTAGGAAGCTCTTTACTGCGGTTTTGGGAAACCCCTGAACTGCAGTTTTATAGGGGCAGTAAAATGGCATTCTTTTAAACTTCGGTTCGCAATAACTGAAGTCATAGGAGGTTGATCGAATAAAAAAAATCTGGCCTGTGAGAATAAACTCACCGGCCAGACCTAGAGGAGTGCTTGAACAATTTTTTTAAAAAAAAATAGAAATTCAATACAAAAAAATGGAAATTTCATAACAATAATCCAGAAGTTCATAACAAAATCTCAAAAGTCCATAACAAGCCATAAATTCATTAAAAACTATATCTAAACAATAACGATCTTCAACATTAACTATCATTAAAACCCAAAACTAATTCCCATGAAACCTAGGAATGAACATCGACGAACTAGGCGCAGCCATGAGTGGTCAGGCGCAAAGTGGCAGTGGTGCTGTGAAGTGGTGGTGGTGCGAGGGTTGGTGAGTCGCGTTGGTATTGATGTGAGGCGGAACTGCCGAGGTGGAGTGGTGGCGATGTGGGATTAGTTCTATTTGTTGTGAAAAACAATGGTTGCAAATGGTTAAGGGTTGGGAATGGTATTTATATAATTATGGCTTGGCTAAAGTTTTGGGCCAAGTTTGGCTACGTGAAGCCTAATGAATCCGGACATGTTTTTTGAAAGGAATGGAAAACCGCAGTAACAGGGGCTAAGTTGGCTTTCTTTTATTTTTTAATATTTTTAATTACTTTTTACTTCAATTTTTTTACTTTTAACTTTGGTTATTTGATTACCAAAGTAAAACAAACATTTCAAACTTCAGTTATTCAAAAAAATCAAAGTTAAAGAACTTTTAACTTCAATTTTGAACTTTTAACTTCGGTTTAACTCCGTCACTGCCTCGACTCCGCTGCCCAACCTCTTAAGGTCCTTCGCTGCTCCCCGCCACTAGGGTTTCTCACTGCCGCCGCCCCGCCAGGGTTTCTCGCCACCACTGCCTCAACTCTGCATCGAAGCCCAACGCCGGTGAAGGTTTCTGCCTAGACTCATATCGAATTTCATGTTGCTTTTGTTGTGCTGTTTCATATCGATTTTGTGTTGTTTTTAATGTTGTTGTTGATGTGTGTTGCTATTTCACGCCATTTAATTTACTACCTTAAACTATGTATTCATAACAAAATCTATACTTTATGTTATTTGTTTCAAATGGAATTAGAATTAAACCCCTTTAATTGTGGTGGATAAGGGGGGATGTGGTCGATCAGATGGGCGCCAACCTCAACAAGGTGGCTGAGTATGTTTTTGCTAATTCCGGCAAAGAGGGTGGCAACATTTTGGTGTTGTGGCAAGGACTTCGTCGAAGCTGGCGAAGTCTGGACGATCTATAAACAACGAGGAGGGGGATGGCGGCGGGATAGGGAGATGTGATGGTGGTTGGTAGGGATATGGTGTAGTGGTGGGCTAGGGATTGGGTGCGGTGGGAAGGATGATCCAACCCGTATTTTGTTTCAACGAGGGTGGTGGGCTGGGAGGCAGTGAGAAGGGGTGCAAGTGCCAGGGGAGGGGGTAGGGGTTGGGAGATTTTTTTAAAAAAAAAAATCAGCCCAAGATGAATATTGGCCCATAAAAATATAGTTAGGCCTTTCCCAGATATTAGCATAGTTAACGCTAACAATATAAATATGTTAGATTCATTTCTTAAAATAAGTGTGCCATCATCTACACCAAATAAAGGTGTTTTTGAAATGTTTTTTTAATACATTTCTAGTATAAGAAGTTGTACCAAAATAACCTCTTTTTTCTCATATTTCAATAACCTTGTCTAAGTTCACTGCACAACTTTTTGTCAACTTATTAACTTAAGAGGTTGATTGTAAAAATTTGTTTAGTGAATTTTCTTCCCTAAAAATAAGTATAATTGTATTAAAGAAGTCGTTGATATCTTCACCAAAGATCTCTCTAGCTCTTTTTTTTTTTACTTATCCCCGTCCAAGCTTTTTGTGTCTTGTTTTTTTTATGTGGGGAAGGAGGGTGGTCGAGTAAATATACACTAATCTAAAATTTCCCAGTACATTACTACAATTCTACAGTACATTGTATAATTCTAGAGATCCCTAATCTATGTATAATACTTCTCACATATATGGAAAACAGATTCAAAGTCCTTTACTCAAAAATTTATTCAAATGTTCTTGACCAAATTATATTTTTGGTCCCCCACATAGAATCTTAAATCTTGTTTGGTCCCTAAGGCCAATAACACGTTTGTTAAATACAAAATGATTTTTTGGTCCCCAAAAGTGGTTTTCAGGTAAGTCAATGGTAAAATTGATCAAAATATATGAAATGATGATTATACCCCTGAGTTTTTTTTAATAAAAAAGCACTATCTTCTTCCCCAACATAGCCCTTCCCCGCCGACCTCCACCTATCATCACCCCTGCCGCCGTCCATTCACTGGGGACATTCTTTCACCTTCCCCACCACTGGGATAAGATGGAAAATCAATTCCTTCCGGAGACTCGAATCTCAATCTTCTTCTTCTTCCATTGAATTTTGAACCCAGCGGATGAAGCTTCGAGTCGGGTGAAGGAGCTCAGAGATCCACGTAATCTGGAGGAGTTCGGGTTGGGTGAAGGAGCTCCCACAATGTGACGAGCCGTGCAGTGAAGAAGCCGTGCGGTGAAGGAGCTCCTGGCGTTGATCGAGATCGACGAAGGTGATGACAGTTACGACTAGCAGAGAGGCAGAATTACAGAGGAAGAATCCGCACGTGAGATCCACGCATTGCTGAGGAAGAAGACGCACTTGGATTCACGTGCGTTCAGTGGGCACTTTTTTTGCACGCCCAAAACACCATAGAAACTGCTTTGGGAACCAAACAAATCATTTTGCATTTGTTGGTTGCTGAAAAAATGCGGTATTGGCCTTGGAGACCAAAGGATGGTATTGCATTATATTTAGGGACCAAAAAAATAATTTTGTCAATGTTCTTTTTTCGTTTTTAAGAGAGAGAGTTCATCGTTTGTGCGAATCTTTGCTGTGGATTAATCCTGAATAAGAATTGTCGATGATAACTAAAGTTAAATGATTAGAATTTGATTAGTATTAAAACAAAATTAAAGGTAACATAGCAAAATAACCACTAAAATAATCTGCACTAAGGATTTCTGTACATGTACTTAGATTTTGTGATTATAGCTTATGTGTTTCGCTTACTTTTGAGGTTTTCATGACATATCTATATTCTCTAGTATGTTGCTTTTAGCTCTTGATGTTTGTCGATTTTTCACATGTGAAAATTTCTGTTTCTTTGTCCAAAAGTCATACGAATTTGGCAATTAGGTTCTTATCTTGCTGCACTTTAGATTATGCAAGTTAAGGATTGAGATTGTCCTGAGATTTGTGACTTTTGCCTATGTTTCTTGTTTATGATGCTCCTAATTGTGATTTTAGTCATTTTTCAATTTCTTTTTCTCTTTTTACATCATATCAATAACAGTTTATACTTGGTTTGTAATACATAAAGCAATCATCTATTCGGGATGATGTCTCTCAGCTTGCTGGTGGTCGAGGAGGCACTCGTAGGTCCAAGAGGTCTATTGTTGTGGAGACGCCTATTGTAGGACTTTCTCCTATAAATGAGGTAATATGGCTTCTTGTTCTTGTTTGTGTTAGTCATTAGCAGTTTCAGGATAATAATCTTAACTATCTTGATGTTTAATTTTTGTTTGGAGAGGTTCCAAATTCTTCCTCTTCAGAAAGAACATTCAGTATGGATAATAGAGGGCACAATGACGGTAGTTATCAGGAGGCAGAGTCTTCCCATCCTTTGACAGCGTTTGAAGATTACAAAGTGAAGGCATAAATGATTCTCGTGCTCAGGAAAATGTTCGACAAACATGGGGACGTCGCCAAGGGTTCCAGCACGCATGATCCTGACTCTCTCGCATTCTTCCTTAAGAAGCTTTGCTGGATTGTCGAGAGGTTGGAGCACGCGAGGTACACTGATGTTACTACTGACAAGATGGAGAAAATGCGCGAGATAGTTATGGTGCTTGAGAAGATGGAGTTCGATGTTGGGTGGCTTCATACAAAGCTCACCTACATTAAGGAGGTGCACAACAAGATTAAGGATTATCCAGCGTGGGAAGATAAGAGAAAGGACAAAAAGGAGAAAGAAAATATTAGGTCTGAAGCCAAGCTAAAAGAAGCTTGTGAGCTCAAAAACAAGGTCAAAGCAATTGAGCACGAGATCGAGGAGGGGAGAGACAGAATGAAAGCTATATCTGAGGCTAATGTTGGCCTGTTTTAGTTCATCTTCATCTCTCTTCATTTGCTTCCTGATAACTTGTTCAACTTTGTCCTGTTTGGTACTTTTACTGTTAGACATTGCTCTTTATTTAGTTGTTGAATTATCAGTGAAATTAAAATTTGGAGGTCGTGAGATTCGTTATAACAATATGTACTGATCGATGATTTTGGATTTTGGCTCGATTTCTATCAGTCATTGAACTTTATGAACACAGCCGGTTGCGCATTTCTTGATATTTCGATCCATTTTTGACGTTATGGTTTATGTGTTGTATGTGTAAGTGATGAGAAAATTTGCAATGCATTGAAACAATGTTATTTTCTGGTGTTGTGATTTCGCATTCATTTAATAGACATTTTTGATGAAATCTTACTGAAAAAAGGCTACAATGTGAAGACCTTGTAGTTTGAAAGTCTGTAAAGTGTTGTTTAGAGCAAGAATTTATTTGTATGTGATGTAAAACCATAAAGTATCCATTTGTGTTACTAGACCGCTATATTTGAAAAAATAGACCCGAAAAACCATGTATTATGAAGCCCTAATTGGTTGCCAAAGTTTACAAATGAAATAAAATGAAAAATTGTATATGAGAGTTAAGTTTTTATATGAGAAATGAAGGAAAGAATTTGAGAAAAGTGTATATATAACCCTACCTAATTAAGCTTTCACCCCTCTTCTTTCACCCACCGTCGAGGGCTGTGGCACTGGGGGCATCGCAACCGATGGAGGGGATTCACAAGGTCGAGCCGCCACGGCGATGGAGGGGCTTCACGGGGTGGCAGAGCATTGATCGGTGGCGAGACTTGAGCGGTGGCCGAACGGGTAGAGTTTGGTTTCGAGTGGTGGCGATGGTGGCCTAAGATCGGGAAGGGGTCTGTGGCGCCGGCGCTAGGGTTGGACTGGGCTGGGCAAGCACCGACGCTAAGGTTGGGATCAACACAGTGTAGGCAGAGCTAGGTGGTGGAGGAAGCCCTAGTTGCGGGGGGAAAGGCTGACAGGACGGCGGGGGTGGGGTGGTGATTGGTCGTGGCGAATGTCCTATGGGGGGTGATGACGACGGGAGGGGTGGCTGGTGATGGAAGTGGAGCGGAAGCGGCAGAGGCACAACGATGAAGGAGGTGGAGCAGTGGCAGTGCTGGCAGAACAACAGTGGGTAAAGGGAATTTTTGTCTTTAGAAATTTGTATTAGGCTAAAAGGGCATTTTGGTCATTTTTGGTCGGTCAATGGCCAGAAATGACAAGTGTTGGAATATAGTCATTACGGTTATATTTGCAATTATGTAAAATAGTTACGATTGTTTTTGTATTTTGAATTATTTCAGGGTTATATGTGTACTTACTGAAGTATATAAGGTTATATTTGTATATATCCCAAAGAATTTCATAAATGAGAAGTCTTTGAAATAACGTGATCCGGAATACCTAATACTGAATCCCGCTACAATCTTTTCACTATTTTATCTATTAATTAGATTTGTGGAAAATTATATGGTAACCCTGGGGTACCATAAACATCGTATCCCTAGTGGTATTTTGTACTATATACATGCGCATTCTTCTCTGTATTATCGTGCATCATCACAATTTGTTTGAGAATACTGTATAAATATTGTAATGCACAAATAATAGAATTAAAATACATTCACTATATATATAGACAATTCATATGCATGGTATACCAGTGATATAGTATAATAATTGTAGATCTGTAATCGTTTATGCCATAATTGTACTCTCTTTGTCCCATTTCAGGTTGCACACTTTGACTTTCAACAGTTGAATTGAAAAATGTTTAATCCTTAATATCATTCTTTAAGGATAATTAAAGATTGTGAAAACTTGATATATTGAAAATACATGTTATAAAGAATCTAACAAAGTTTCACACAATAGTACCTATACTTAAACACCCATTCAATTTTATGATCAAAGTTGATAAGTTTTGACTAAATGAATAGTTAAACTGCAGGGTAAAATGAGACAGGAGGAGTAGCAGATTTCTCAAATGAAGGGGTTGAATGTCCATCCCCGTCCAACTCTAAAAAAAATTGTATGTTAGGAAATACTCCATCCGTCCCAAAGTCAAATTTGGTAAATTTTGACCATAAACATAAATTTATATATATATATATATAATATATCATGTGAGATATTGTTGAACTCGTGTTAACATTTATTTTCTTGGGAATGTCTCAGAAAATGCGGCATTTCCATAAGTTTATGGACAGTCCAAAGGCGCATTTACCTTAAATGTTGTATTTTTTTATAAAATTAAAATATTGCATTTTATAAGTTTAAAAAAAAGTAATAATACATGTTCGAATGCAAAAACATAAAAATATATGAGATAAAAATATTTTAATTTTTTCTAAATTTCGTATGTAATTTAACAAATGCATTATATAAGGTAAGAAATAAGTGGTATTTCCATAAGTTTATAGACAGGCCGCCTGTCAGGAAACCTAATATATTTTCTTAATATCAATTTTTTATGCGGAATCGGTATATGTAGCTAGAGATTTTGACGGTCAAACATGATCATTAAAAATTGTGAAAAGTAAATATGTCATTACTGGTGGGACGGAGGGAGTAAGTATTGAAGCGTCTCAGACGACCGTCCAACTAATGGGCTTTAGCTCCTCAAGCAGACCTGCATTGAAAACTCTCTTTGGGAGTTCCATGGCTCAATCCTCTGATGGCTAAGTCAGCCAAAGAAGTCAAAGAGTCCAAAATGTGATTAAGACCGAATGAATGAGAAATGAATGCGTACCTGGTATTTATGGTGTATGTCTTAACTAACAATCTCCTTAATTATAGCCATCAATTGCCCTATAAGTACGGTAATTATTATAATGCAATATCTCAGATGGGTCGTGATTATTATGGCCAAACATACCTCTTGGGCCTGACATACATCAAGAGCCCCCAGAAAACTATATCCTTCTTATTCGAGACCATGGAACGACACACCGTGACCAACGCAAAATCTCGTTGTTTCTCGATGATTCGAGATCCTCGAATCATCCTTACTTGAGACTATATGTTCCCAAGGGTATCTCACGGATGTAGTGGTTCAAGGTAGACTTTGTTCCATACGTTTATAGGTCTCGAAGGAGGAAAATTTGGTTTTCTCCGTAAATTCTTTTATCAGAATTTCAAGAGACGCATGTTTTGATAACAAAAACCACGCGTGTTTGGCAACCACAGGTGTTCCTATTCCCGAAGTGTGTGCAGAGAGAATACAAAAGGACAGTTGTGTCTTTTCATAACTTTTCAACTTCCCAACACGGTTATTAATCATGCGCCATTTTAAATCTATTAACCGCTCCTATTTTCTTCCATTTTCCATTCTTACTCATTTGTAGGAAATTTCACAAGAGGAATTTATCTCGGGGCTATTTCTTTCCTCCCTTTCCATCAACAATCTCATTCTCGTCGTCTTTCTTCCAAACACCAATAAATTTTCCCTTTTCTCATTTTGTTGCTCTGTTTCTTTCTTCCTTTTAAATCATGATTGATTCCAACAAGGGTTCCGCCGAGAGGGGGTTTTCCGGTGAGGTTATAGTAGATGAGAAGTGAGTCCGCTCACCCAAGGGAATACGCACTAGTTTTGAACATGATTATTCTAATGAGCCGCGGCGTGATTCCAACGTGGGAGGGGATGCACCAGACCATACTACCCTTGATCCTAGGTTTTTATGCCTTTTGGGGGGTACACTAAAATTCTGGCCCCAGGCATGGGTAAACCCTATGTGAAAAGGTTCCCTACCAGTGGTAAAATTGGTTTTTATCCCTATTATCGAGGTCCAAGAGGGAGAAAATGTGCCTCTTCAAAGAGAGGATGAACCCCCACCCCCAAAGGGAGGGAAGCGCCCCATGAGGCATTAGGAATATCTCCAGGAGAAGAAGTACCTCGAAAGAAGAAAAAGGGGGTATCGAGTGGAGGAAAGGTTAAAACTTATGTAAGAGAGCCCCCATCCTTAATGGAGGGAAACGTTATCTCGAAGATCATAGGTTCAATCCCCCTTGGTCAGCGAATATCTCCGGATTTAGATTTCCAGTCTTTTCGAGAGGGAGATACCCCCTATAACCTTCCCGAGGGGAGATCAGCCATTTCCCTCAGGCATTTACGTTGTGGGCTCACTCTTCTTTTTCCTCCTTTATTCTCTAAACTTCTCAAGCAGTTCCAAGTGAGTCCTTCCCAAGTCCATCCTAATGTGTTGGTTATTATCATGACGTTCTTATCGATATGCCACAAGTTTGGTATCAAGCCAAGGTATAAGTTGCTACATTCACTGTATTATGTGTTCTATAGTGAAAAATCTTTCATTAGGATTATTACTTTCACTACCCGAGAGATATACCACAAGGTTTTCACCATTCCTGGCAACTCGAGCGACTGGTGAAGCTGGAGGAAGGGAATCTTGTTTGACAGTAGGAGGCATCGAGTTCCCCCGTGGAATTGGAATGTACTGGTCGAGTCTCCCAAACCAGGGGAATACATTTTCCCTAAGGATATCGAGAAGGAAAAGTAGAAATTATTATCTAGATCCCTCGATTACACTCTGTTTACCAACCCCAACTAGAGTATCTGCGGCTTTTCCTGGTCGGCTGTAATCTATGAGAAGTATGTGTATAAAATCTCCTGAAGAATGGAAAGAAGAGGAAAACAGGACTTGAGGGCCCTCTCGAAGACCCCCATCTCGGTACTCTTGGCAGTGGTTTTGAACCCTCGGAAGCTTCCGAAGGTGTTTTAATATAACTCTATTATTATTTTGTTTCTTTTTTTTGTCTTTCTTTACTAACGTCATCTTTGTGTTTTTTCAGTGGATCTCGGAGGATCTTTAAAAAACAAGAAGAATTCCCCAAAGAACAACCCAAAGCAGGGTTAGAGCAATCCTAGGGGGACCTCTGCCCCCTCCAATCAGACTTTTGCCCCTCCAGTTAGTGGTGGAAGGACTGTCTCGCCCATAGGGATGATCAACCCCTCTAAGCTCTTGAAGATTGATTTGGTTATGTAGGCTTCTCAGCTTCTCAGCCAAGCTGCTCAAAACTTCTCTGGTTTTATTCAGGTCGTGACAATGGGTCATGGTAAGTTGCAAGAGCAACTAGGACAAAAAGATATTGAGATCTCTGAGCTGAAGAGGTTTCTCAAGGAGGAGAGGAAGGCACACGAGGAAGATAAGAAAGCGCTCGAAGAGGAGAAGAACAAGACGACGAGAGTTGACGCCAAGAAGCGACAACTCATTTTGGAGAAAGATACCCTCAAGAAGAGGGTTAAGTCTGCCGAGAACCCTATTGAGCAGGTTCAACTTCTGGAGGCATTAAAGGACAAGTTGCTAAACAGTCCTGAGTTGTTCAATTTCTTCGTAAGCCTTCTTGAAATTGCAAAGAACCTGGGTTGCAGTGAGCTGGCCGAGGAAACCTTGAAGCCTCGACTCTCGTCCTCCATGTACGAAGAGGATGCTAAGCTGGTAGACGAGCTTGTCAAACCTGAGCTCGAGGAACTCCTAGACAAAAAGTGGGATGGGGCAATCAAGTTTGGTGGCCTGCAATTCGCCCTGATGGACTACATCAAGTTCAAGGGGAAATTTCTTATTGTTGGAGGAATTCGAGTGATTCTCCTTCGAAAGGCCACGGATGAGGCCTCCGAGGAAAGAGCTCAGCCTGAGCCAAATGTGGAAGAACAAATCATGTTGACCTCGAAGGAAGATAACTCTTGGGCTCATCCTTAATTTGTAAACTCTGGCATTTCTTGCCTACTCGTGTAACCTTTTTGTTTTGAATGACGAAGATCCTTTTGGGTTTCTTAGTTTCTCTCTCTTTATTCTTATTGTATTTCTCTTCCTAGTATTTTAATTCATTGAAATGGCTCCTGGAAGGCGTTTACCATAAGCTCCAAGCACTAACAAAGAGTTGAATGAAACACACAAGCAACT
This sequence comes from Rubia yunnanensis, assembly GCA_037428765.1. NCBI lineage: Eukaryota > Viridiplantae > Streptophyta > Magnoliopsida > Gentianales > Rubiaceae > Rubia > Rubia yunnanensis. The sequence goes on along the minus strand of CM075064.1, from coordinate 2,860,896 downwards.
GATGCAGGCGATACGAGCACTTTCCACATGTAAGGTGGATAAACAAACCTTAAAGAATGAAATAAATCATCTCGAAGAGGAACTTAGGCTGTGGCAAACTAAAGATCATCAAGTCTTTAAGGAATTTTTTAAGGATTTCTTAGCCAAGGAGTTCAACGGGACATATTTTTTGGAGGTGTTAAAAGATCATGATCCTGCAGATCAAAGCTATGAAGAATTATCGCGCCAAATAAATTTGAAGTTTGGGTCTCTGAAGGCATGTGTTGCTAACGCGACTAGGCTACCAGTCGTGGAAGGGCGCCTAACTGATTGTATGGGCAAAAATGATAATTTAAGGGCATAAAGAGAGGATATTTCCAAACGATATATGGTGGCCGTGGAGAAAATAACCAGTGTCGAAGAGGAGTCACTAGCATGGAAAGTAGCTAGTGAAGACCCCTCCCTAGTAAGGGAATTTTCCACAAGGAACTCACATGTAGGAGACATTTCTATGGTAGAGTCCTTTTAATCTAAGAATACTCGACTTGTAGGAGAGATCGAGGCTTGGAAACATCAGGCTAATGACCTCGAGGAGTGTATTGCAAAGTTCGAGAAGAAGATTGTCATTCATGAAGTGAGCCTTCGAGCCCACATGCTTTCTCATAGCATTCCCCCCCCCCCCATCATATTTGATTGACAATGATCGGTTGCCAGAGCTTCTTCTCAAGGCCTCTTCTTATTGGATTAAGGAGGTCAACGTGTATGAGGATGGGACCCCTCGCAGAAGAAAGCTTCTGACCTTATTCTCGAATGGTAAAAGGAATTGCAATTAAATGGCCCCCCCATTTGGGCCATCGCAGGTCTTCTCAATCAAAACCATCTCCCAAAAGAGCTGATATGAATCCGGGTCCTCGAATTGGGCTGCCAAGAGGTCTTCCAAAAAATGTGGCCGAAGCGAGGGGTCTTTCAAAGATCAAGGTAGATCACCCCGTGCATTGAACCCTCGAATTGGCCTGTCATCCCTACATTCTGATTTCCTTTTGTATTGAACCCATGTGCTTCCATGTACGAACCCTTAGAGACTCCTGTGAACCTTCCATCCCTATCATCCCTCGAACCAGTTGGACCACCCTGTGCGTGTTTGAGGTTCCCTGCATCTTGTCCAGTTACCTCCGGGGTCTTGAGGACCCCAAAACATTCTCTCGCGTGGGTGTGATCGTGCTTGGAATGAATCCTTTCGAGGTTGGTATTCCTTCGCGTTCTACAACCGGAGCAGACTCTGCCCCTAATTCAACTACTAGCACTCGAACATCACTTATCGAGGGACATTGCATCTCCTGGGGGTTAACCATGTCTGACCTTTCGGGCTGCACTGTACTACCAATTCTTCGGCCCTTCAACCTTAATATTTTATTGTTTCTAGGGGGCTGTGACATGTTACCGGCTCCCGTGCCTTTTTATTTTAACCTTTCACTCCTTCGAGCAATTGTAGGTATAAACTTTAAAAACCCAAATTGGCTTAGTCGTCCCCACAGTTGGCGCCACTTGATGCGTCTAGGACGATTGTCCAACTAATGGGCTTGAGCTCCTCGAGCCGAACTGCAATGAAAATTGTTCCTGGAGGGTTCAGGGGTTAGTCCTCCGATGGATAAGTCAGTTAAAGAGTCCAAAATGTGATTAAGACCGAATGAATGAGAAATGAATGCGTATCTGGTATTTATACCGTATGTCTTAACTAACATTCTCCTTAATTATAGCCATCAATTACCCTATAAATACGGTAATTATTATAATGCAATATCTCAGATGGGTCGTGATTAGTATGCCCCAACATACGTCTTGAGCTTGACCTACATCAAATATGTTGTGTCCAACTCCTCTTCAGTTCTAATCTAACTTGTAATCCATAAGAAAACACTACGCTGCCCTTCTTCATGACGAATATGATGCCATTTCAAAATTTACTGGAAATAGAGACAAAATGTCCAAATACAAGTGTTAGAAATGTTCGCTGGAGAGCAAACAACAACTTAATTATGTTTTTGGTAAAAAAATTAGGCCAAAACCTTATTAAGACACTTTTTTTTTAGGCATGCAAATGTATTTCTCAATTTTATCTTGTTTAAAGAAAGAAGCTCATTACATACGTATATTGTAACTTCTACAAGTTATTGGTTAGAATTTCAAGAAAATCCCAGTTTCACACACTGTAAAATTTCGTTATCACTCTCCTTTATCTATCCTTATTGATTCGAGGAAGTGATTTTGATTTTTCTAACGTTTTAATAGCTAGTTTTGTCTACCTTGTTCTTCCGATACTTTCATGAAGGCCAGCCGTACATCATTTTGGCCGCTCTTGTACCCTCATATTTAATTAATCCACTAATCTTTTGTCCATGTTAAGGGTCTTTCCCTTGATTGTGAACTTTTGGCATTAACCTCAAGAACACACTATGTTTCAATGGTTTACAGTTATGACACGGGAAATTCTTAGTAAATGTGGCACATGCATTAGTTTATAGATTGACTATTTTATTTTTTATTTTAATAAATGTAATTTTTTTAAAAAAAAATTAATATTGTATTGTATAAGTTAAAATAAGTAATAATGTGAAAATATAATATAAAAAGTACAATATTTAAATTTTTAAAATTTTGAAATTTAGTGTGTAATTTAACAATTGCAGTGTATAAACTATCCATAACTTAAAGATATGTCACCTATCAGGAGACCTCCTCTTATGACATATAATAGCAAGGCTGTTTGGTAATCAACTTTTTAGTTACCGTTTGGCTTTTGATTTTTTATTTCGGTCAAATAAATTTTAAAAAATTGAATATTAATTTTTAAGTTAGATGAAAGCTAGCTTTTCACGAAAATGAAAAGTGTAATAAGACCAGCTTTTTTGATTGATTTTTGGTTTTCAGTATTTATTTATGAGAGGGTTTCTTTACAGCAGGCTTGTTCATAAGTTTATGGTCATGCCACTTATTTTTAACTTATACACTACATTTATTAAATTACATACAAAATTTAGATTTTTTAAAAAAATTTAATATCATATTTTTTTATGGCAAAGTCTTGGGAAAGACCGTCTTTTTATTTTTACCCTTTTTATTATTTTAATTAAACTCCGTCTTTCCATAGGCTTATGGAAAGAGGAGTTTAATTAAAATAATAAAAAGGTAAAAGGTTTTAGTTGTAATATTAAAATTTTATTATGAAATGAACAATAGTTATAAGTTTTATGACCCGATTAATGCAACCCCATAATTTCTTTTAATTTGTAATTTAAACCTTGGTCTTTCCATGGATTATGGAAATACCATCTTTCAAGAGACATACTCTATTTTTATATTTCACCTTTAAATACATATTATTTCTTGTTTGACAAAGTCTTGGGAAAGACGGTCTTTTCATAAGCTTATGGAAAGACGAAGTTTAATTAGAATAATAAAAAGGTAAAATGTCTAAGTTGCAATATGAAAAAATTATTATGCAACGTATAGTAGTAATAAAGTTTATAACCCGATTCATGCAACCCAAAAATTTTATCTTCATTTCTTCTAATTTACACTTTAAACCTTGGTCTTTCCATAACTTATAGAAATACCGTCTTTCAAGATACGGACTCTTCTTGTTTTAACATATAAAATACAATATTTAAATTTTATAAAAAAAATTACAGCATTTAAGGTAATAGGCCCTGTGGACTGTCATATGGAAATATCGTATTTCCTGATACTTTCTCTTTATTTATTATATATTGGTATAGTAACTAATGAAGATTTAGAGGCAAATCAGCCTAGAAATATGTTTCTTCGGTGATATGCAATAGGACTAAGTAATTGAATCTAGTTTTGTTTCAACACGAAATGACTAACAACTGCTATATGCTAAAGCAAGAGCGTTGTTTCTATCTCCAGAATTTGCTCAGCTTTGCTATCAACGATTTGTTTATAATATGACCAATGGGTTTAATGTTTTTGTTCGACTATATTTCCGTACACATTGCGTACTTTTAAGGAATTTGGATATTTGTGTTTTGGAAAGGAACAATTTAGTTGAATGGAAATTTGGTGTCCTTTCATGTCCTAGATTTCTAGAACAAAACCCTACTATGCATTGAGATGTACTTTCCAAGAAATCACTTTGAGAACAGAACAATTAATCGAATACTAGCGTTCGAGTTTATGATTTTTTTTCTTTTACATCGAAAACTGAAAACTGGATTAACAACACACTACTGAAAATCAGCAGAGAATCAATTAATTTCCCCGCTGACTTTCCTTATCAATGAATGCTAGCTCGAGAAAAAGAAAGAGTGTTACATAATTGATGGGAATATCAAGTATTAATGAAATTGGAATTTTTACACTCCTAATCCCAAATTTAATCTGTAAGTGTCAATATAACCTTTCAAGATGAAAATTTATCAAAATAACCCTAAGTTTATGACAAAATGTGCAGGTATGACCTTTTGCCACTGTTCCGACGTCAATTTGAGTGTTGACCGGACTGGAAATGATCAAAATGTCCTTGCTCCCATAAGCTGAATTCCCATTTGACCCCTTTTAGCCTAGGGGTAAAATTGTCATTTCCTTAAATTCCGACCATATCTCCCGTTGGCAATTGAAGTCAATGACGATCAAAGTTAGGCTGGCACATACATAATAAAGTTATGGTTATTTTACCACTTTCTCGTTTTACAATGTTATATTGACAATTTAAGCATAAAGCTAAGATTATTTTACCACTTGATTAAAAAAATCCTTATGATAATAATGTTTTTAGCATACAAACACGAATTTTCAAATGGAACAGAAGCATCACTGATTTTGCCTGGATTTTCAAAAAGAAACCCTTATCCGGGATATGACGAAGCGAAGCATTGTTTAGCTGGCATTAACACGAAGTTTAAAATCCGCACGTTGTACAATGTACAAACTAACGTTGTTTTGGTGATATTAGTTTACAACAATGTTGTAATAGCAAATGCTAGCTACTAATACTACGACAAGGAGAATTCATGGTGTTTTTTTACTGGGCGTAGCCATTCAGTTGTGTATTATGCTGTGTTTGGCGGAGGTTCAAAAGGGTAGATTTTGTTCTTTTCTGAGGAATCTTGATTTTCTAGTTTCTTTCACAAAGCTGTTTTCTGCAAATCAGACAATATTGCGGTATTGTGTCTTCGTGTTTATATATACTAGGTGAAATGTCTTGTGAGGAAATGTGCACTCCCTCGCCCCGGTTCTTCAGGTTAGCCTGATCTTACAATGCTTCCATTTATCAAAAAGTTTTAGATATGATCATGTGATGTTCTATGGTTTGCGATGAAAAATTATCCGTGTATCGTGTTTTTTCAGTTTCTGTTATGTTTGTGGGATCTTGCTGTTAGAATGTTTTGAATTATGGTTCATTTCAGAAAATCTTGTTCTAACATATCGCGATTAGGTTGGCATTTTGTAGAAAAGGTACTTACAAGTTACAACTATGTTTCATGTTCCGCGATTGATTATAGTTTTCGTGTATAGTTGAAGTATGGTGTCTAGTTGTTAGATCTGATGGAGACGGGTATTGAATTCATATATTTTTGCAGTTTTTCGAGATAATTTCGCGAGGAAAACAAGGTTAAAAAGATGGATACAGACAAAACTATAGCTAACTTGGAAGCTATCAACAAAGAAACAGTTGATTTGGTAAGAACAGCATCCATTAATCATTTGTATGATGCATTCTGGGATTTGTCTTATGAAACTTATTGTAACCTTTGTAAACTGTCAGGAAAACATTCCTATTGAAGAAGTTTTCGAGCACTTGAAATGCACTGAATCCGGTCTCAGCGCTGATGAGGTTCAAGCGCGCTTAGCTGTGTTCGGCTACAATAAACTGGAAGAAAAGAAGGTCTGTTATTAATGTTACACTTAATCTACGCGCGATTTCCACTTCCAGTGATCGCGTCATCCTGATCACTTTGTATGTGTACTTTTCATCCCCCACAGGAGAGTAAAATTCTAAAGTTTCTCGGGTTTATGTGGAATCCGCTCTCTTGGGTGATGGAAGTTGCAGCCATTATCGCGATTGCAGTTCCTCGTGGAGAGGTAGTTATGAATCGAGTCTCGTGGTTTAAGCGCTTTAGACAAGTTAGTGGAAGTTTTTACATTTGATCTGACAAATGTTGTGTTATTACAGGATAAAAAGAAGGAAATTGATTACCAAGATTTTATCGGCATCATAGTACTGCTTGTGATCAATTCGACGATCAGTTTCATCGAGGAAAACAATGCTGGAAATGCAGCTGCAGCTCTCATGGCACGGTTAGCTCCAAAGGCTAAGGTTTGTTTTGTAAAGGTTTTTCAACGTTAAACTTCTGTGAAGTTTTCGCTCAGCGTTTCATTGCTATCAGGTTTTGCGCGACAGCAAATGGTCCGAGGAAGATGCATCTGTGTTGGTTCCGGGAGACATTATAAGCATAAAACTTGGAGATATCATTCCCGCGGATGCACGATTACTTCAAGGCGATCCACTAAAAATAGATCAGGTACTGGTTTTAAGCTAGCAATGCATATTTCATATCCTGTTCTTAACTGCAATTCATTTCAGTTCAGTTCAACTGTTAGCAGTAGTGCATAGTACTGAGTTCAGTTCAGTTCAGTTCAAATGAAAACGGCCTGATACCTGTTATGCTGCCAGTCTGCTCTTACAGGAGAATCGCTTCCAGTAACCAAGCATCCCGGGGATTTGATATACTCGGGTTCCACGTGCAAGCAGGGCGAGATTGAGGCTGTTGTTATAGCAACCGGTTTGCATACTTTCTTCGGGAAAGCGGCTCATCTGGTCGAGAACACCACGCATGTCGGCCATTTCCAGAAAGTAAGCGTCGAATGCACCCTTCATTTTCGTTCTTAGGATTCTTAAAACTTAAGGTTCTTACAATGGCCTAATGTCTCAGGTATTGCAAGCCATTGGAAACTTCTGCATTTGCTCCATTGCCACTGGAATGGTGTTGGAAATGATCATAATGTTCGGGTTTGAACGTAGGAAAGCCACGGAAGGCATCGCTAATCTTCTTGTTTTGCTGATTGGCGGTATCCCTATCGCGATGCCAACAGTTCTTTCTGTCACCATGGCCATAGGCTCGCATAAATTAGCAACTCAGGTTTGTAAAATCTGCCGTTATGAGTTCAATTTAGTTCAGTTCAGTTCAGTCGAAAAGAACAGGGCCTGAGGCTAGCTGTTTTACTTTTTCAGGGCGCGATAACTAAGAGAATGACAGCAATTGAGGAAATGGCAGGGATGGATGTACTGTGCAGTGATAAAACCGGCACTCTAACCCTCAATAAACTCACAGTGGACAAAAACATGATTGAGGTAACTGTTTTAGAAATGCAATAACCTCGCTTGAACAAAACTAACTGTTTTACTCGAAACTTCATAGATTTTCGCAAAGGGTGTCGATAAGGACACTGTTGTTTTGATGGCCGCGAGGGCTTCAAGGTTGGAGAACCAGGATGCCATTGATACCGCGATTGTATCAATGCTCGGAGATCCAAAGGAGGTACAGTTAATGAAATTTTGCATGTTCTTCAGCTGATATCTATCCTAGTATACGATTTCATTACTGCCACATCAGTCACTGTATCATTTCACTGTGAAATTTCACTATCTTTATCACTACTCGTATTTTCATGTCAGGCACGAGCAGGAATAACTGAAATCCACTTCCTCCCTTTCAACCCGACTGATAAAAGGACCGCGCTTACCTACATAGATGGCGCGGGTAAGATGCATAGAGTGAGCAAAGGCGCCCCGGAGCAGGTAAGCAAACATGTCTATGATGCATACTCATTATTGTAAAAAGATACTGATATAGAACGTAAAATCCACACTGACAAACCTTTTCTTTTCAATGTTTTTTAATGTTACTGTCAGATTCTCAACTTGTCATGTAACAAAGGAGAGATAGAGAAGAGAGTGCATTTGGTGATTGACAAATTTGCTGAGCGTGGTCTTCGTTCGCTAGCAGTTGCGCGACAAGTAAGCGAATGCCGCGCTATTGCTTCGTGTTTTTCCTTTTTTTCTATTTGAAGGTGAGTGATCATTTACCAATAACCTGTTGCAGGAAGTACCCGAAGGCACGAAAGAGAGCCTCGGGGGACCTTGGGAATTCGTCGGCCTTCTCCCGCTGTTTGATCCACCACGACACGACAGTGCTGAGACTATAAGAAGAGCTCTGGATCTTGGAGTCAGTGTCAAGATGATAACTGGTAAAAACCTCTGGTATTTTTTGTGGACTTATTTTGTTTTTGGTTAGTCTTTGCATCGATCATTTGTTTCCTGTGATCGCGAATAACTGATGTTATTCATTCGCAAAATGCATAGATCCTTCAATGGATTATAGCTCCACTTTATTGTCAGAAATGTTGATTTTCTTAGCAATGTGCTAACTATGCTCTCTGATCTACGCGTATTTCAGGCGATCAGTTAGCCATTGGTAAGGAAACAGGCCGACGCCTTGGAATGGGAACGAACATGTACCCTTCATCTTCTTTGCTTGGCGATCACAAGGATGAATCAGTAGCAGGAATGTCAATCGAAGAACTCATTGAAAAAGCAGATGGTTTCGCGGGCGTTTTCCCTGGTAAAAAACAGTTCCGAATGAAGCATATGTTTCATTACATTCCCAATGTTTCCATGTCTGAACTCAATGGCTTTCTGATCTTACTTTCAGAACACAAATACGAGATTGTGAAGATTCTGCAGAGCAGAAAGCACATTACTGGTATGACTGGCGATGGAGTGAACGACGCGCCAGCTTTAAAGATAGCGGATATAGGGATTGCTGTGGCAGATGCAACTGATGCAGCGAGAAGTGCATCTGATATCGTTCTAACTGAGCCCGGCCTGAGCGTTATAATTCACGCGGTTTTGACAAGCCGCGCCATTTTTCAGAGGATGAAGAACTACACAGTAGATTCTAACCTTAATGCTTCTATAAAAGTACAACATTGAATAAATGTTTTTCTAAGACTTTTTTTTCACTTTTTTTGCAGATTTATGCAGTATCTATCACGATTCGTATAGTGGTAAGCCTACAATCGTGTTTTCGTGACTTCTTTACTCGAAATGGAGTAAACCATATTCATTAATTTCTGTTGTTGTGATGCATTAACAGTTGGGATTCATGTTGCTGACCGTGTTATGGAGATATGACTTCCCTCCTTTCATGGTTCTTGTCATCGCAATTTTGAACGACGGTAACATTCTTGTCTCTCAAATTTTCATAATCTTTAATAGTTCTTGTGTAACATTTCATGTAACACTCTTGATTCCACGACAATGTACAACCTTAAACCCTTATGGTTTTACGCGTTGAGCTGTTAAAAGTGTTACAGAAGATTCGATGTGGTTGAAAGGTATCTCATGATGCATTTTCTTACACAGGTACTATAATGACTATATCAAAGGACAGAGTTAAGCCATCTCCACTCCCAGATAGCTGGAAGCTGAGTGAAATTTTCGCGACGGGCATTGTCCTCGGGAGCTACCTCGCGATGATGACCGTTCTATTCTTTTATCTGGCATATGAAACAAGCTTCTTTGCCGTAAGACCCATTCTTTCCAGCTTATCTGCAGTTCAGTTCAGTAAAATTTCAAATGGATGCTACTTGGCTTAGTTTTAGTCTGTTGTTCCTATTTTTCATGATGTTTGAGTTTGCTTTAGTTCAGTTCAGTTCAGTAGAAAATCAGCTAGGAAGAATGGAGCCTAAGTAATGTGACAAAAAACTCGAATCCCACAAATCAAGATCATGTTTAGTTTTGTTTACCTTAATCATGTCTGATTTTTTAAATTTCAGGACCATTTCCATGTTACTGACTTCAACAAGAAACTATACAATCTTGACGACGAACAAGTGCGAAAACATCTGAATGGCCATTTGTCATCTGCTGTCTATCTTCAAGTCAGCACCATCAGTCAGGCCTTGATCTTCGTGACGCGTTCCAGAGGATGGTCTTACGCGGAAAGACCCGGGCTCCTTCTTGTTGCTGCCTTCGTCATCGCTCAGTTGGTAATCTTTTTTGTCCAGAACACTGGAGAGATGTACAGTTTGTGACACTTATTGATGGAAAAAATATTAGTAACACTTTTTTTCTTCTGTTTCTTCAGTTTGCTACTGTATTATCTGTCACAGCTACCTCAAAGTTCTGTGGAATCAGAAAAATAGAAGTGAAATGGACTCTAATCATCTGGTTGTACAACATTTTGAGCTATTTGCTGCTTGATCCTATCAAATTCGCGACGCGATACGCGTTGAGTGGCAATGCTTGGAACCTTGTACTTAACCAGAAGGTAAGTTACATAACTATGCGATCATTTGAGGTATTTTTTCGTGTTTTTTGAGTTTTCTAACGCGATTTTGTGATCCATCAATTGCCAGATGGCTTTCTCAAACCGGAAGGATTTTGGGAGGGAAGTGAGAGAAGCAGCATGGGCAGCTGAACAGAGAACCATTCATGGACTTCAATCGGCCGAGGCTAAAGCAGCTCCTGATAAGTATAACTTTGGGGATATCAGTGTCATGGCAGAAGAAGCAAGAAGACGTGCTGAGATTGCGAGGTTAGGCTCTATTCTCCCGAGCTGATTTCTTACTGAACTGAAATGAAACATAGTGAAAAATAAGAATAACAGATTAAAACTAAGTAAACAGTGTCATTTCATAATTGTACTGGGCTGAATTAAAGTGCAGATAAGCTGAAAACGAAGCCTTAGTCCTCCTTAAACCTCAAAACGGTCAAGGAGCATAGTCCATAATTGTCATTTTCTATATGTAGCTCCAGAAAGAATAGGAGTGACACCTTGTGTTGTGCTTGAATCAGACTTGTTGGAACAAGATAATCGTAAATCTATCGCGCTTGCTTACTTATATAATTTGTAAACTAAATTCATCGCGGTTTTATTTCACTTAATTTCTACGTATTTTCATGTCGTGTCGAGAATTGCTAGGAAGAACTGATGTTCTCTTTGGCTGTTGAACTTGAAACAGATTAAGAGAGCTTCACACATTGAAAGGAAAGGTGGAATCCTTTGCAAGACTTCGCGGACTAGATTTAGAAGTCAACTCACATTACACTGTTTGACCAGTGTCTGAAGTCAACTGTATTCTAACGTTGCAATTTGCCATTCATTTTCCCTTTGCTTTTTTCTTCTTAGAAATCAAACGCCGATCTGGAAAACTTGTATTCATAGTTTTTGTTTTTACTTCTTCCTTTTTTGCTACATTTGTGGATACGAAAAGATTCAGAATTAATTTCCACTTTTGTATGGTCAAGATTGTGCAGAAACCGAGCCCAATTATAAATTGTTTATAATAAATGCTTCTCACATTCTAGTTGTTTGTTTGCTTGCTTAAAATTTCCATAAATATATAGTTTAAGTTAACAAAATAAGAAGATTGATCACAAGATTAGTTCACAAAAGATTGGATACTGTTTTCATCAACCCAAAATTGTATTTATACTAATCCTAACAACTTCTGCATCCCACTTGTTGCCAACTCGATCACACAATAATTGTGATCACAGCTCCTTCAACTGCCACCAACAGCTCCTTAAATTCTAAACACCTTCATAAATCATATGTTTTGTCCTTTAATTATACCTTGATGTCATGGTATATATAAATATATATATATATATATATATATATATATATATATATATATGGGGTATCCCATTACATGAGATTGTTTAAATTACATTAGATATCCCATTCCAAATAAGAAAAATCTAATTGATAGATTAATCAATGCAAAAGTATTTTCGAATTTTGATTTAAAGTCAGGTTATTGGCAAATTCAAATGGATGAAAGAGATAAATATAAAACAGTATTTGTAGTTCCATTTGGTCAATATGAATGGAATGTAATGCCATTTGAATTAAAAAATGCACCATCAGAATTCCAGAAAATTATGAACGATATATTTAATCCTTATTCAACATTTGTCATTGTATATATTGATGAGATATTAGTTTATTCTAATTCTATTGATAGTCATTTTAAACATTTAAATATCTTATTAAATATCATAAAGAAAAATGGTTTAGTAAATAGATTATGGTTTGAAAAATTCAATACTGAAACTAGAGAGAGATTAAAACAAAAATTTTAGAAAGAATTACAAGAAAAGAAAATTACACAAGTGAAATTTTTCGTATGGTTAGAATATTATTTTAAAAAAGAAAAAATACTAAGAAAAGATAAATTCATAAAGATTCCAGTAATAAATGTCCAAACAAATCTATATAAAAAATGGAAATTACAAAATAATACGATAATTAGTTCAATACATTCACTGTTACAGTCATTAGAAATTAATTTGGATAATAAAATAATAATAGCTGCTCCTCTCAAAGTAGGAAGAGAAGGAGTAGATACTGAATCAATAAATTTAGGAGACATTAAGTCTACCAAAAGAATAACTATTCAAATCAAATATTAAATACCATACCTAATCAGAGGCATTTCAAAACAAAATCTCTAAACCTCATTTTCAAGTATCCCCTTTTTAAAAACAAATGGAAGATTCATTATCACTAGTAAAAAGGAATAAAGCTAGTACTTCCAGACAAATAGGTGGTAAATGAAACTATTCCAAACAAAAATAAGATTCCTAGGTTTTGAAATTTATTTAGGACAAATTCGACCAATTCAAAGGGCAATAGAATTTGCTGATAAATTTTCAAATAAAATTAAAGATAAAAATCAATTACAAAGGTTTTTAGGATGTGTAAATTATATATCTGATTTCTTTCCTAAACTATGAATAATCTGTAAAGATTTATATGATAGATTAAAAATGAATCCTCCTGCTTGGACAGACAAGCATACTCAATTGATAAAAGACATTAAATTAAAAAGTAAAGTCATTACCATGTCTAGGCATTCCACACCCTGATGCATTCATGATAGTAGAAACAGATGCATCTGAATTAGGTTACGGAGGCATATTAAAACAACTGCATTTAGGAGAAACATCAATAGTTAGGTACTATTCAGGATTATGGATAGGTGCACAAAAGAACTATTCAACAGTCAAAAAAAAGTTTTATCCATAGTTTTATGCATTTCAAAATTTCAAGATGATTTATATAACAAATTTTTTTTATTAAAAATTGACTGTAAATCAGCAAAAAATATTGTACAAAAAGATGTTAAAATTTTAGTTTCAAAACAGATTTTTGCCAGATGGCAAGCAATTTTATCAGTTTTTTATTTCGATATTCAGTTTATTAAAGGGAAAGACAATTCTCTCCCTGATTTTTTAACTCGTGAATTCCTTACAGGAAACCATGGGTAGTTCCAGTTCATCAAGATCTTCTAAAGATTATGCTATTCCAAAACCTTTAACTCCAAAGACACATATTCAAGATTTTCCTCCTCTTACTTATTCCACTATTGCACAATCTCCTCACTCCAGATTACCCCATACTCCAGTTTCACCTACTACACCCTTACCATCTCAAATACAGATACCATCTACCTCCAAACCTAATTCCATTTATTTTGATAAACCAAATCCTATTTTTGTTATTATAACCCAATTCCAAAGTGAACCAGATATCCCCACATTAAAATCATTTGTATCAAGCATATTTTTGCTATCCAGCTTCTGGTTGGTAGACGACACTCAAAAAACCCAGCAGTACTATGAACTTATTTTAGTTGACACTCAATCCATTGATATTCAGCATATTTCCAATAAACAAGATCCTACTAGAACTGATTACTCCAAAGTATATGTTAAACAGATTCTTCGTCCTACCCAATACCAAAATATCCATTCTACTAGAAATTTTTCAGTACATTATTTTCCCAGTGGATTCAACTATGCCGATTATATCCAAGCATGGTACAGAACTTTCTTCCTTAGATCGTTTGACCATTCTTGGTTTATTAATTTTCATCAACACTTTTGGTGTATATATATATATATATAGTTTGTGGGTTAATTCTGTAATTACCAATTGATTTTAGTATGATATTTTATTGGACTTGGGCGTTGGGTCTATATTGCACTCGTGCACACGCCCTTCAATTACCACTTTAGACATATCTAGTTTATCATGGAATCAGAGCTGATTTGATTTAGTTTGTCCAAATTAAATGGTTTGGGTTGCATCGCACACTTGCTAAAGTGGTCAATTGATTTTACGATGAAATAAGTTTGTTTCTTGAGCCTATACTACACTATGCTCGTGCATGTATCCCCTAGTTAATTTCTGTTATAGTAGATGAATTGGACTATAATTCTACCGGAGTTAAATAATTTCATAACTCTATTTTCATCTATTTATATCATGAATAAAGTAATCCCAATCATCAAGGTGTTGGTGTTACTATGTTGCATCAAACTTGAGATGAATTCATTTTGGAGAATTCTCCAATGAACTTGCAAAATATATCTCTACAAAAGAATTTAATAAAAACCAACATTCAAATCGGATATGAGGCACTTTTTTAAGATTCTATTTGTTCCATTAGGTGTGCATATGATTCAAAAACAAATATCTTCTAAGAAGAAATGAAGTATGGTTGATAAAGAGTAATAATTTTTTAAGAATTATACTTCGTCATTCTTTTCTTCTTTCCAAGAGTTTTTCTCTCATATTCAGTACTTCTCTCACATGATCACACCTCATGTTTTCTTCTCTCACTGCATATTCTCAATTGATTGTATATTCTTCAAGAGAGAAGACAGCTTCTTTATTTATAGACTAATGCCTTTTAGGGACCCTTACAACCTAGGAGATGAAATAACACACCTCTTTATGTAATATACCCTTTAGAAACTTGAAGTCGTATCTATTAATGTTCACACCACTTCATTATTAATAGTCATATCTTCTTGATATGTAAATTATTGTTGAAAGATATATCCCACATCGATTTCTTACAAAGATATTAACTTACATATAAGGTCTTGGGTCACCTCCACTTATTACCAATCGGTTTTAAGATGGAAGCCCAAGATATTTCTAAATTTAACAATTATCCACAAAAGGGTTGTGTATTCCTACTGTTTGGATTGTGATCCCATTTTTGTCCACGTTTAAACTATGAACATAATACTGTTGCAACTCACACATGAAGGGGTGTGTTAACAGGCTCATATTAGTGAATGACAAAACTTTAGTTTAATTCATTATCATCAATCCCTTTTATATAGAATAAATTAATTTTATAACATAAATCCACGACTTCAATATTTATCACCAATCATCAAGGGTTTTGTAATTTACAATTTCTCCTACTGTTATGAAAGTTTAACTTATAAAAATGTCGTCTTGTTAAACACTATTATTCTTTTTGTTAGGATAGATGAAATCACTGATTAGATATGATTGTGATATGATTATGATTTGATTCAGATATGTCTAGATACAATGCATGTCTATGGCTTGTGTTCTACTATATGTATCCTACCTAATACAAACCTCTACTCAACGAAAGTTTCCTTATTCACATGGAATCAGAATAAGGTTTTTTTTATCCTCTCTTTCCCTCAGCTATGTCTGCACTCTTCTCCCTCACCTATCAAAACCACAGCCTCTCTTTTTCTTGCTTATCACGCAAGATTTCTGCTTGTCGTTTTTTGCTTTTCAACTCTCCTCTCCCCTTGCCAATCTCTGCTTCTCACCATGGTAGAATTTACCAAACGTTCATAAAATACTCTCCTCCACATGTTCACCATCAAACTGACTCCAACCAATTACCTCATATGGAAACGAAAGGTAGCCCACATTCTGAAACCATGGGGTCTGTACGGGTTTCTTGACGGCACAAATCCATGCCCGGTGCTTCCTAGTCCACAGCCAAAATCAACTTTATCTTATGTGTCTATTACTGGCTCTTCTCCTGGAAGCACAAAGAATGATCCAAAGGTTGCGTATGAGAAGGCTTTGGCATATCAAGCTGCTTGGCTTGACGAGGATCAACACATAGCAGCTTGTTCTCTTCGTTGACTCAAGAAGCATTGGCCGAGCTTGATGATTATACGACCACTCAACATATGCAGGAAAACATTTTGGCAGTCTACCAGAATCAGAGTAAGTCCACCATTTTGCACCTCCATCACAGTGCCTTAGTTGTTCGAAAAACTGGTTATGTTCATGAATTGCATCTCCAGTTTAAGAGTATTTTTTGTCAACTGTCCGCTTTGGGTACCCCTGCTTCAAATGATGACCAACTGTTATGGTTTCTTACCACCCTTGGTTCTAATTACAAGGATTTTTTGTCTCCCTTAATCACTGTTTTGCATACTCCTCCGTATGCCAAAATTGTTACTCGTGCCAAAGACCACGAGGCCTTTTTGAACAATTTGCAGAGACATTCAATTTCTGGGGGGGTCTGCTAGTAGATATGTTGCGTTTGCAGCATCTGAAAATACCTCTGATGGTCTTGCGTGGACCTAAGCGTCGGTGGGTACAACATGTGAAGATGGTGCATCTGGCACACGCGCCGGGCATTCTGGTCATTTTTCAGGTTGTGGCCTTGCCAGATTTTCTGGTCACTCCCCAAGTGGTCGTGGTCGTGGTCGTGGTCGCGGTCTTCAATGCCAACGGTTCTGTAAACTGGGTCATGATGCCGCACACTATTATCGTCTGATCAGTGTCCATCCAAATCTATTCATCTTGCTAAAGAGTTTCAATCCTCTCTTCAGCTTGAGCCGGCAGTTGTCACCTCAGATTGGTACCTTAACTCCGGGGCATCAAACCATATGAGCTCGTCTGTTTCAAACCTTGAAAGTGTCACCTCATACACTGGTAATTCCTATGTTTTTGTTGGAAATAGAAATACTATATCTATTTCTGCTTTTGGTAATTCCCAACTTATGTCTTCATTGTGTCTCTCTGATGTTTTGGTTGTTACTGATATAACCAAAAACTTATTATCAATCAATAAGCTTTCTAGGGATCTTGGTGTACTGATTACCTTTGATGACTATTCTTTTGTGATTCAGCACAAAGTCACCAGGATAGTCATGAGCAGAGGGCACAATGAGGATGGTTTATATGTTCTAGATCGTGTTGTGAAGAGGCGTTACTTTATTTTACTAAGAAAAATAAAACTCAGGCGCTTTTGAGTTGTGGCATGCCTATTTAGGACATGTGTCCCCTAGCCTTATTTCTTTGTTAGTTGAAAGTGGTGAACTTTCTGTTTCCTCTTTGTTGCCTAAACATACACTAGTAGAAATCTTGTGATTAAAGGAACCACTCAAAGACGGTTATAAATTTTTGGGAAGGATCCGCCTTTGATAGTGGAGCCGAAAGAGGTTCTGACTTTGGAAGTGGTTTCGGGTCCAATTAAAGGAGGTTCCAAATTTATCAAAGGCGGTTCAAGAACCACCTTTGATAGACATTAATTAAAGACGATTCTACAATAGAGCCTCATTTGATAGAAGAGCCAAAAGAGATTCTGACTTCGGAAGTGGTTTTGGGTCCAATTAAAGGCGGGTCTACAATAGAACCGCCTTTGATAGAGGTTCTGATACTGGAAGTGTTTTTGAGTCCACCTTTAATGGTTTTCACTTAGGCTATAATTATGGATCACTATATAGAAGAAACCCTAAATTACTTAGTCATTTTTTCTCCCTCTCTCTCCTGGCCTCTCTCTCCCACCTGATGTTCTCCCTCGCCTCTCTCCCAAGTCCTAATTATCCAGCCTCTCGTCTCCACTAGATCTCTGCCACCATGAGCTTTTCATTTTTCTTCCTCACAAGCTATCCATTGCTCATATCTCTCCCTTTTTTCCATTTTCCTTTATCACAAGCTCCACCATCCAACTTCTCTCTGATCGTCTTCCCACCAAACGCCACTCCGCCTCTTCCCAGTCGCGCCTCTGCGACGCCGGGTTTCAGCTGCCTCTGCGATACCGAGTCTCCTCAGCCTTAGCCCGACCGAGTCTCCTCCGCCTCTGCCCGGACGAGTCTCATCCGGTTATGTTTAGATCTGTTATTTTTGGTTAAGTGCTAGTGTTTAGATCTGTTAGTTTTGGTTATTTTTTTTAATGTTTAGATCTGTTATTTTTGGTTAAGGTTTGATTTGTTATTTTTATGTTGTGATTCTTGAATAATCAAATTGGGTTCCATTGTTTTCAGACCTTTTCTTTCTATTTGCAGCCTTTTTTTGTTACTTGAGTAACATGTTTTGAGTTCAGAACCATTCTTTTGGGACAACTAAAAGAGGTTCCAAATTTGGAACCTATTTCGGGTGCGATAGAAGGTGGTTCTTGAAACTAGCTTTGATTAGGGGGGATCAAAGGCAGTACCCAAGAAGGCACCAAAAAAGTGCCTCCTCTGGTCCAATAAAACTGCCTTTAATCCCCTCTTCCTACACTAGTGCTAATGTCTGCGCCTCATGTGTTATGGCGAAAGGTCATAAATTTTTGTTTGTTGAGAACTCTAAAAGAACTAAGCATGTTTTGGAGTTGATTCACTGTGATTTGTGGGGACCATCTCTTGTTTTATCTAGTCATGGGTTTGCTTACTGTGCTCTTTTTGTGGATGACTTTTCGAGATTTACTTGGCCTTATCCCCTTCGACTTAAATATAAATTTGTTGATGTTTATATGATATTTGAGGCATTTGTGGAAAATCAATTTTCTTCTCGAATTTCTGAACACTCATCTTTGGATGCATTTTGAAAGTAAGGGGATACATTATTAGGTCTCTTGTTCCTACACACCCAAGCAGAACGGGCGTGCTGAGCGCAAATACCGTCATGCGGCTGAAATGGGGCTTACTATGCTTTTCCATTTGCATTGGCCCCTTTCTTTCTTGGATGATGCTTTTGCGACAGCTGTCTATGTTATAACTCGTCTCTCCACTCCGGTCCTTGATAGAGCTTCTCCTTACAGTATTCTGTTCGATCAGGCGCCTATATACTTTAACTTTCATCATTTTGGTTGAAGAGTATATGTCTTTGTTCGTCCTTATGCTGAGCACAAACTATTGCCTCGAAGTATTCCATGTGTGTTTGTTGGTTATAACTCACAATACAAGGGGTTTCGCTGCCTTGACTCTACTTCTGGTCGGGTTTATATTACTCGGCATGTGCATTTTGATGAAACTTGATATCCATTTGGCACTACGACTTCCAGCTTTGAAGTTTTTTCTTCCCTAGATGTTTCTTCATTTATTGATCCAGCCCTTCTAGATATGTTGTCTCAGTTTCCATCGCCATCTCCTTTGGCACCATATTCCCTGTGCTCGGACAACTCACCTGTTTTGATGGCCCCTACTCCTACTGATAATGTGTAAATCTGTATGGGCCTAATTCCCCATCGGCTAACCGTAGGTCCATAGCTTTGCCCGTTGGGTAAAGCCTTTTGGGCTAGCCCAAGGTGAGAGTACTTGCTCCACAAGCAAACAAAATAGTTGTCTTACTTGCCTACCTATATAAAGGCCAAAGGTAAACCTACACAACTCAACTATTCATTCCTAATTACTTTTGGGGTAGCATGTTTGCTTACTTGGCTGTCGGATTCTCTTCCCAACAAAAACCTCCAAGGGCTTTGTCTTTGTAGATTTCGATCACCCACGATGGAGCAGCGGCGGCGGTAAATTGGGGTGCATCACCTGCTACCCCTAACTCGGCTCCTGCTTCACCTCTGGTACCCTATGGGTCCCCTTTTGATGCCTCTTCTGATGATTCTCTCAGTCTCCCACCTTCTCGAACTCATCCCATGACCACTCAGCCTCGTACTGGGTCTGCAACATCCTCGCTGTCTTGATGATTATGTTGTTAATGGTCTCATTGCTGTAGTATTTGACGACTCTTAGCCTCGGGATTATCGAGCTGCTCTGCGTGATCCTCAGTGTGCCGCTGTCATGGATGATGATATGTCTACTCTTCGGCAGCAACATACTTGGGATTTGATTCCTCGGTCGTCTGATGCTGATGTTGTTGGCTCCAAGAGGGTATTTCGGCCCAAATATCGTCATGATGGTACTATTGAGCAACAAAATGCTCGACTTGTTTCTCAGGGATTCTCGCAACTACCGAGTTTTGACTTTGACCACACCTTCAGCCTTGTGGTCAAAGCTTCCATTGTTCGTACGGTTCTTGCCATCGTCACCATGCTGAAATAGCCTCTACATCAGTTGGATGTCAAGAATGTCTTCTTTAAAGGTATTCTTGATGCTCCAGTTTATATAGTATAACCTGCGGGCTACAAGGATCCCACTAGGCCTGACTATGTTTGTCGTTTACGGAAAGCCATATATGGGCTTAAGCAAGCGTCAAGAGCTTGATTTGAGTGATTTAGTTCATTTCTTCGTCAGCTTGGTTTCGTCTACAGCTCCTCTGACACTTCTTTGTTTGTGTTTTTTAGAGGTACTGTTCTTCTCTACTTGCTGGTGTGCGTTGATGATATCATCTTTACTGGCAATGATTATGTCGTCATTCGCCAGTTCATCTCTCGCACTCATCGAAAGTTTCCATTAAGGACCTTGGTTCCCTCAGCTACTTTCTTGGCCTCGAGGTTTCATCCACTGCCTCCGGTCTCTTTTTAGGCTAGGCAAAGTATGCTAGGGATATTCTTTGCCAAGCTGGGTTGTCTGATGTTGTGCCGGTCTCTACTCCATTTGTACCATCTTCCCAGCTTCACAATACCTCGAGCGAGCCCTTCAGCAATCCTACTGTATATAGGTCATTGGTTGGTGCTCTATAGTATCTTACTATCACTCGAACCGATTTGGCTTTCGTTGTTAACTCGGTTAGCCAGTTTCTTCAGGATCCTCGTGATAATCACTTCACAGATGTTACTAGGATTCTTTGCTATGTCAGTGGTACACTTAATTTTGGATAATCCTTTCATTCTCCTACCTCCAGAGATGTGCTAGGGTACTCTGACGCAGACTGGGCACGCTATCTTGAGGCTCGGTGCTCGATTTATGGCTATGCAGTTTTTCTTGGAGGGAATCTCATTTCTTGGAGTGCAAGAAGCAGCCTACTGTCTTCCGCTCCAGTTTGGAGTCTGAGTATCATGCTCTGGTCAACACTGTAGCGGAAGTTGTTTGGCTTTCTCATTTGCTTTGAAATCTACATTTTCCACTTTCAAAGTCACCTATTTTGCTGTGTGACAACAACAATGCCATTTTTCTTGCTCAGAATCCGGTGGCTCACAAGCACGCGAAGCACATTGATATCGACTACCATTTTATTCGTGGGTTGGTTACTTATGGGAAGCTTCGTGTTCGTCATGTGCCGACATCCCTCCAGGTTGCTGATATTTTCAAGCGCCTTTCTCGCCCTTTGTTTGAGTTTTTCAGGTTCAAGGTTTGCGTCTCGACTCACCCGACGCTTCATTGAAGGGGGGGGGGGGGGGGTTGATGAAATCACTGATTAGATATGATTATGATTTGATTGAGATATGTCTAAATATAATGTATGTCTAGAAATTATATTCTTCTATATGTATTCTACCTAATACAAACCTCTACTCAATGAGAATTTCCTTATTCACACTTTTAACACAAAATATTTCTTTATGAAAGAATATAAAAATATGATGCTAGCATTATCCAGAAACATATCCACTTTGTATATGACAATGATTCCTTGCAGAAAGAATTCGATGAAATATGAACTTTGAATATAAAATCCAAGTTGCCTACTGTTAGCACATGAACACGACCTAGCTCCAAGGTGATTGTTC
This sequence comes from Rubia yunnanensis, assembly GCA_037428765.1. NCBI lineage: Eukaryota > Viridiplantae > Streptophyta > Magnoliopsida > Gentianales > Rubiaceae > Rubia > Rubia yunnanensis. The sequence continues at coordinate 2,839,197 of CM075064.1, read as the reverse complement.
TTATTTTTTGTATAAAAAAATCTGATGCCACGTCTTCATGTACTATTGTTCTGGATAGTATTATACTTATACAACATACTTTCTCCATCCCATTATAAATTACATTACTTTACGGTCTTCAATAATTATTGTTCTGGATAGTATTATACTTATACAACATACTCCCTCCATCCCATTATAAATTATATTATTTTACGGTCTTCAATAAGTATGTTCGATCATAAATATCTCTAATTACCTATAATAGTGTTGCATAAAAAATGATATTTAGAAAACATATGTTAAGATGAATCTAACAAGATCTCATATGATATTTTTATTATATATAGATTAATATATATATATATATATATATAATGATATTTTTATTATATATAGATTTTTATATATATATATATATATATATATATATATATATATATATCCGGTTAAAGTTTGTAAAATTTGACCCTGAAAAAGTAATTAAGTAATTTATAGCGGGTCGGAGGAAGTATGAATCATAATTTAAGATGGTTGCATGTCCATTTTCCATAATTGAGTTCAAGCTTAAATAAAAAGAATTACATATTCATATATTTAATCATTGATCTAAAAAGAGAATCATTTATCTAAAAATTAAAATAGATAATAATATATAAATCAAAATTTTCTAATGTCTATTTTACATATCAGTTGTTCTAATTTTCAGATTCTAAGTAGGTGAGCTCAAATATAAAAATAGGTTCCACAAGTTTAAAGTTGATTTACATAGTAAGAAAAAATATGCCATTATACGACAACACACTGAACCAGTGAACTCAAACATAAAAACGGTATCGATAAGTATAAAAATTGATTTATAAGCAAAAATAAATTTATAATGCAAGTATTGAATACAGTAGTTGATCTGAATCGGGCCGAGCTGGTACAGCCGTCCCGATAAATTTCGGTGAACTAAGGGAGGCTTGCCCCGGTAAACTTCATGTCTTTGTCCGCCCCAACTCATTAAAATTGAAAAGAGTTACATCCAGAAAGAAATTCCGTCCACCCCAGAGATACCTCTATAGTTCAGCCCCTCTCAAATTTTGTCCTAGTTACACTGAATGGTAAACTCATATATACAATTAGAATCAACAATTACAAAAGTCTATTTATAAGCTAAAAAATATGCAGACAATACATGGACTCTCTGGTTTACAAGGCCAATAATTTCAGGACACGGAAAGTAATAATCAATAATCACTTTCAAATTAACAATGATAGCCATGCAAAAGTTGGGAAGATTTTACAGGTGATTTTCCACGTAGTTTGTCTCTTTGTCCCTACGAGAATTCCAGACCACATGTTCCAGTTTCCAACATTATTTTCTCTCACTGAAAACAAAATAAATTTGGAGATTTTCAGATAGCCAACAAAAAACTTTGATTTCCATTCCTCTGTTCTATCTTCTTAGCTTCAATGTAGTTCTCAACTCTTGTTTATGTACTTACTTGAGCAGTCCTTTTTCCTCTTAGTTTTCTCCGCTTGTCCGAACAATTTTCTTGTTTATAGCATTTTCTAAGGGAATATTAGCTTGCAGTAGAATAGTTTTCAGAAGAGATTATTCTAAATTATCCTATTAGAGACTATATATATAATATATGTTTCTCTTAATCTACTGGATCATCAAGTTTAAGTTTTTGTTCAGATTTTAGAGTGTTGCAAATGGAGCTTAGTCTTCTTGGTGCTGAATTAATGTCCATTTCAAAGGTTTCTGCAACAGAGATGATGTTTTCAGGCACATTTATGAATCATCCTCAATATCTGTTTTGCAGAGGTATTTGTCCTCATATTCTGAACATGGTTTCATGGATTGATCATTGTTGCATTTCATCCTCTCTATGTGTTTGGATTGGTTCGTATTAGAGTCACGAATTTCTGTCATAAAACCAATTGGTGATATATAGAGATGACCCCTGATTCTAATTCTTATATACTGAGTTATGACTTAAACCACAACCAATGTGGGATTCTAACAGTTCGTAATTGGGATTACATTTGGCGATGTTTCGATGCATAACTTTATGAGATCAATGTGTATATGAATCATTTGTTTTTGTAGTAATATGTGTAACATTAGCTGATGATTTTGAGGAATTCAGCTGTATTGGCGCCTTCTGTTTCGCAATTTATGAGATTTTCTTGTCCCTTGAACTTAAATTGGACATCTTTTTTCCAATGAATTAGGTACATCTGTAAAGGCCTCTATTTCAAGTGTTTCACAGAACACTACTATTAGATCTTCTGCTGGAGAAGAGGTTTTGTTTCAATCATTCGGCCGAGCCAATGGCACAAATGGTTCGAGCAAGAATGTTAGGGAGGACGCTAGAGTTCTGGAGGCTTATGATGACGAGTACAATGGTGTCATTGTTCATTCAGAAGGCTTACCTTCTAACCCCTCAGATTTTGCCTCTCTAATTCGATCCTCGATTTCACATTGGAAAGCAAAGGTACTATACTTGTAGCACTTTTAATAATTTGACACGTGTCAAGTTGTAAGATAGGTTTATATCGAATGTTAAAAAACATTCCGCGATTTTCATTAAACAGATGTTACTTTTGTCTGCAACACTTGAGTTTAGTGTTTTAGATAGGTTTATGGCAAATGTTGCGATTTTCATCGCGTGGTTCTACTAGTTAATGTCAACTACTATGTTGCGATCTTTGTAGGGCAAGAAAGGAGTTTGGCTAAAGCTGCCAATAACAAAATCTGACCTTGTTCCTATAGCAGTTAAGGTACATTTCCACTGTTTTAGTATCAGAAACGCGACTCAACTTTTGGAATGGAGCTAAATTGGTTAATTTTGAATATAGGAAGGATTTCAGTATCACCATGCTGAAAGAGATTATGTGATGATGACATACTGGATCCCGGAAGCGCCCTGCTTGCTCCCGCCTAATGCCTCTCATCAAGTCGGAATAGGAGCATTTGTGATAAATGACAGAGATGAGGTACTTAGGAACGTTGAATATTATGTGACACGGGCCTAATAATCGACAAATGTTGTTAAGAATGTGTGATTTAAGATTGTTCATTGTCTCTTGGTTGCAGGTGCTTGTCGTGCAAGAGAGATATTATGCTGTAGGTCTAGAAGGGCTCTGGAAAATACCCACTGGTTTCATTCTCGCGGTATCATTTTCTGTTTTAAGTTATGACTTTGCTAAAACTTAAGCCCTTAAAGATCTTAAATGAAGGTAGAATTTGTGTACCATTTGGCAGTCAGAAGAGATCTTTACTGGTGCAGTAAGAGAAGTGAAGGAGGAAACTGGGGTAAGATCGATATCAACTTTCAATACGAAGATTGTGATGTATGGAATGTGTGCTTAGATTTCTTCTTTTTTTCTAGATTGAAACTGACTTTGTGGAGGTTATAGCTTTCAGGTAATGAAAATGTCGCGTAAACTTTTGCTGGTTATAGTTAATGTGCACGTGACAAAATATGAATGATACGTAATCCTGACCTAATCTCAGGCATGCTCATAATGTGGCTTTTGAGAAGTCGGATCTGTTCTTCATTTGCATGTTGCACCCTCTTTCGACAGAGATTCGGCTTGATGATCATGAAATTCAGGCAGCCAAGGTAATGACTCGAAGTACATACATTTGGATCGTCGTTTTTAAGATTCTTGTTTGATGTTTCATGTACAATGCAGTGGATGCCTCTGGTTGAGTTTGTAAACCAGCCCTTGATCCAAGAAGACACAATGTTCAAAAAGGTGATTGATATATGCATTGCAAAGCTAGGGAAGAATTATTGTGGTTTAGCAGTGCATCAGTTGGCTTCTAAGTTTGATGGAAGACTTGGCTCCTTGTACTTCAACTTTGTTGAAGACAAAAACTCAACATGTCAAGCCAGTTAAAAGGGCATATTTGTCCCCGATAAAATTGGAACGAGACAGAGAAGATTATATCGCATGGCTCGTGTACAAGGATGACACGCACAAATCGAGAAAGTGACTTAATGTTTTGTCAGAGGAGGATAGATATCAACTATGAATAAAACGTATGCAATCTTCCTTTTTCATTGAGGTGGCACAAGCTAATTAACCATGGTGTATATCTCTTGAAATGAACTATTTATAATATGTAAATATCTAGGCATTTTGTACAGTGAAGGTGGCACAAATTTGTATTACAGTTACATAATATTGCACCGAATGTTACATAAAAGTATGTTATAGTTACAATCAATGGCGGATGTACAGCCAAGGAAAAAATTATTACGAGTAATTTTGAAAATTTTCTCTTCAGCCCTAGTCAAAAAGAGAATTTTTTGGAGTAATTTTGCATTTTTTTTTCCTATCGCCCCCCACTAAACAGATAAAATAGATTGAGGAATTTTTATTTTCTCCTAACAATCGTTCCAGCCCCATCGAAAATATTTCCTGGCTCCGTCCCTGGTTAAAGACAATGTTACACCATATGTTATGAGAAAGTGTATTACGGTTACTGAAAATCACTGTATTCCGAATCTTATCTGAAATTTGGTTTTACCTAAATAATTCAATAATTTACTACCATGCTTCAACAGGTCTATCTAACCAAGTATTCAGTAAAGTAAAGCATGAACACACAAGACTTGGTTACGTAGTTCGGTGAAATTCACCTAAATCTGCAGGGTCTGACCCAGTTCAGAATAAATCCACTAATCACAAAGATAGAGTAAAATGCACACCATACAACTATACTTATATGTTCTAATTACAACGTGTGGATTTGCTAGCTCCTCTAGCCACTGATATGCCTTGATCAGACTCTCTCTGACCTCAAAACTCGTCGACGATGGATCTCCTCCTCTCGAGGAATTAAGGTATCCGATTTTTAACTTGATCAACAGTTTAACTTCATGTTGGAACACAGACAAATGGCTCTAGCGTACTTCTCGAAAGATATGAAATCTGAATGCAGATTTTCTTCAATTAAATTCGTAAGTTGCACAGCCGTGATGTCCATCAATATATATACCATGAGCAAATTGAAATTCTCCACATTTGACTACAAAAGAATCTGTTTTCAAATCTGCTTCTGAAGCATATTCAAATCATATAAATAAAGAGATTTTCCTTATCTCAATTATCCCATAATATTCCATAAATCCAATTTCATAACTATAGTGATTTTCCATAAATCTGATATGCTTCAATCACATGCACAATCATATATTGCGAAATCTCCAAACTTCCATAATATCCACTCAATATTCTTCATGCAGATAACACTTCTAAATCCCAGCTTTCCATATGTTCTAACATGGAAAGTTTTGTACGCATGAAGTCTTGTGCAAATATAATTCTTTCTCTACAAAATATTCTGATAACAAACAAATTCTTTGGAGATAGGATTTATTTCTAATCCCTTGGAAATATGAATTAGAATATTCTCGTCCATAACCTTACCATAGCCGAAACCCATTTCAATTCAAACTCTACAAGTCTTAATCCAATCCCACAAATATAGGAATTGAGATATTCTTCAATTCAAATATGTTGGACGAGTTTACTGCTTCTCAGATTCTCACTTCACCCTTTCCTTATTCAACTGAAATTCCTTCTTTGATGTTGCAACATAATAATATCATATTTGCATAATTACCACAAATTGCCAATTAACAAATATGGACTTTACAATTTTCCCCTTTGGTATTTTGTGAACCCATCAAGCATTTGGACTTTCATTGCACCAACTATGCAAATAAGATTATTAAGCTAACACCCATATTGATGTTGGAACATGAGCTTGTATGGCCTATCTGAGCGAACTACTCATTTCTATCTGCCACTATCTGAGAGAAGCGAGCTCTTGCCTATCGACTTATTTTTGTGCCGTAAGTGATACAACTTTGGACCTAATGGCCGGCCTAGTAACCTTTCAGCAGGTTATTTTGATGGCAAGTGCAAGATTCCACTTGTGAATGCTCTGTATCCGCGTTACCGAAGGCACCCCTCTCTTTCAAAAGGGTTTGCGGCATGTCAAGCCCTGGTAAAGCAATTCGGGCAGAAGAAAGAGGGCTTGAACATAAGTGACTTAGCACAGATTGGCGATCATCTAGAGCTACAAACTGAATATGACCTTGGTAATCAAAACCCAAAGATATATGACTTAGTCCCACCTGTCCGCCACTAGAAACACCACTTCCCGTCTGACAATTCGAAGCACCTCAACTTTTTTAGAATAGGTCTGAGTCAAATAGTAATGATTCAAAGCACGACACCGATTCTCCGACAAACCCCCCAGATCCCGACAGTTAGGCAAAAAAAAGTTAGTTCCCCCTGAATATCACAGCTCTAAATTATCAAGACCTCAACATCCATGTAGGAACATCAAATTCACAATCAGTACTTAGTTACCCAGAAAATCATGTTGGAACACAGGACCAACATAAACACATAAGTACTAAATCCAATAATAAACCACTCTGGATGTTGGAACATAATATCTCCCCCTGAGTTCCAGAACTCCCTCAACATCCAGGAATAATATGCATGTTGGAACAGCCCAACGAAGCTAATAAAGTCATCCAAGAAATCCAAAACATCTCCCCCTTGGGACCGTAAACATGCCAAATGCAATAGATACAAAAAATCAAAGAAAAATAACCAATAAATGCAACTCCCCCTGAAGCAAATATCTAGCCTATGTTGGAACATAATCATAGAAGAAACTTCAAACCTCTTCAAGAGCAGCTATCTATGCCCTATCTAATCTGACCTTTTCTGCCTCCAAAGTTGCCATCGGAATTGCTAGAGCTCTCAACTTTGCATTAATGGCCACAAACTTGACCTTCTTCTCATCAATATCGGAAGTCTTAGCCTCAGGATTCCATAGCAGATCATGCATATGTCATAAATCAAATGTTCTCTTGTTTGGTCGTTTCTCGAGTAAGAGCTGTAGTAGTTCAAGAGGGAGTCCAACATTTTACAACAATATGGAATAAACATTAATCCTCAGTAATTTCTGATAGAATATGATTGTCCTTCAGCATAAAGTCCTCAACATATATAATCTCTAAATCATTGAGGGTGAGTAGTCAAAGTCATTGATTGATCAGTCTTCCAGAAAATCTCACTGCCTTGCCTCTAATTTAAACTCTGTTGTATCATTCAGAATCTGGATCAATGTTGTCTTCCATAAAATTCTTCTACAATCTATCGGTTGTACTCCTTGTAGATTGAGGCAGCGGTCTTGAAACTCAAATAGTTCATGTAGGCATACTCATATCAAATTCATCATGCATCATAGTCACATTATCTTGTACCAGGGATGGTGAAGTATACCCAAAGATCATATCAACAACATAGATTTGAGCAATCAGTATATTTGATGATTCTCAAAAAACAAGCAAGGTGTGATCTTTTCCCCTTCAACAATAACCTTTCTGAATAGGAAAGGTAATGAGTCGCTTATACCACGCCCTTGATGTTTGTTTTGCTCCACACAAAACAATCTTGAGTCAATGGCATACTTCCTCATCAACCACACCATTTAGGAGAGTATTCTTGACAACAATTTGATACAGAGTAAAATTCATAGTGCAAGCTATAACAAGGAAAATGCAAATAGATTCTAACCGAGAAACTGGTTTGAATGCCTCATCAAAATCAACTCCTTGAACCTGAGTGTAGTCCTGAGCAACTGACCTTGCTTTATTATCATTGCAATTGCTCAAGTTATGTTTGCATTGCCGCAATCCAAGACACATCAAGTAGAGCATCTTTGTAATTCTTGGGGTTCAATGATGGAGAGAAAATATTGTAGACCAGCAAGTTCCCTATAATTAACCCAAGGGATCAATCGAGTCATTCTTCTGCTTGATTCAGCCTGCACTTATGTTGGAACATGGGAGAGGTCTGAGGAGGACAATGTTCCAACATCGCTAAAGTTATAAGAGTCACCAGCTTCATCTGTAAGATCTACCTCATCTGATGTTCCAACATCATTACGTCCCTGATCTCATAAATCATCCGATGTTGGAACATGGATACCCGTAAGATCTATCTCATCATATTTAACACTCAAGCAGTTCACTTCTTGTTCCAACAAGTAACATTTGTTTGATGACCGAATACCGGTGAACATTTATTTGTTGTCATATTCCATTATGCACTTCTCCTTATGGAATTTCATGGTCATATTATCATCACACAATTGGCTGATACTTAGGAGATCAGCCTTTAGATCTTCCACCAACAGAACACTCGTAAAGGTTGGAAATCCCTTTATCGACAGCTCACCTTTTCCAACTACCCTGTTTTTCTTTCCATTGCTAAATGTAATGAATCCACTATCATAGGGTTTGATATTCTTTAGGTACTTTTCTGATCCAGTCATATGTTGAGAACATCCACTATCAAGGTACCAAGAATTCCTAGGGTGTGCAATAAGGAAAGTGTGAGCAACAAAGCACAATTTAGATGTTTTAGGGATCTATAGATTTCTAACCATCATTGACTGTTGCACTTGATCTATGTTGGAACATGCTATAGGCTGACATCCATCCATGATATCTCTGAGAAGCTTAAAGAAATGATCCTTTGTATGACCTTGATAAGAGCAATATTGGCATGTGATAGGCTTGTGGCGTTGTGTCTTCATGATCTTTTTCTTCATGGCATGTACCTCAATTTTAAAATCAATCGGACCTTTCTCAGCTTTGGTATACCTGATTCCTTGTTTATCTCCAGTGTTTTTCCTATTGCTAATACATCATCAAGCTTTGCCTTTCCAGTGTTCAACTTTGTGATCGTCGCTTCAACCGTCTCTGCTCTGACAGTTCCTGATTTAAGACTTCATTTCGGTAGTTCAATCTCATCTTCCAGTTTCTCAACCATATCTAATAATTCTATCTTTCTTTCACAAGTTGATGATTTTCAACTTTGAGAACTTTGTTCATCTCAACAACTTTGAGCCACATTGCATACATATTCTCATACTCCTGGTAGATATCATCATCATTCACTTCTTGACCATCATCCCCTGAAGGATTTCCACTCAGCATTTCTGTGTTGGAACATCGGACTTCAGCAACCTGAACCATGTTGGAACATCGGTTCACTTCTTCTTGTCTAATGTTGGAACATTCAGTTCCAAGTTCTGAGCCTCCTTGAAGTTTTGCTCCGAAAGCCATATAATTATTGGTCAATTCCTCTTCATGATTCTTATCTTCTTCATCTTCACTCTATGAGGGTACATATAATTTTCCTTGCTTCTTTCGAGTATTGGCACATTCAACCTAGATATGGCCATACCTTTCACATTCTCTGCATTGTATCCTTCCTGACTGCCTCAATTTACCATTTTGATTTCTTAAGAATTTCTGAGTGGTTTGCACCATACCTGGTTTATGGTTGTTGCCAAAGTCTTGAAACCTTGATTTGTTCCCATCAAACCTTTCCTGAGAATTATTATTTACCACCTTCTTCATCATCCTTGAGAAATTATTTGTGATAAAAGCAAGGTCTTCATTTACATTATCACTATCCTCTTCATGATTGTTTCTTGATGATGAAGTTTTGAATGTCAACTCCTTCGTTGGATGTTCCAACATTATTTCATAGGTTTGTAGTGGTCCCATCATCTCATCCAAAGTCATTTTGTTACGTCCATTGCTTCTTCTATTGCAGTTACTTTAATGATAAATATTTGAGGAAGTGATCTCAGCGTCTTCTTCACCAACTTAGACTATTTGTAATTTTTTCCCAATTGATGCACCACATTTGTGATGTCTTTGAGTGTTCCATTGAATAGTGCAATAGTCTTATCTTCTTCCATTTTCTAGTCCATAACCTTACCATAGCCGAAACCCAATTCAGCTCAAACTCTACAAATCTTAATTCAATCCCACAAATATAGGAATTGAGATATTTTTCAAATCATATACGTTGGGCGGGTTTACTGCTTCTCAGATTCTCACTTCACTCTTTTCTTATTCAATCGAAATTTCTTCTTTGATGATGCAACATAATAATATCATATTTGCATAATTAACACAAATTTCCAATTAACAAATCTAGAGTTTACATTATCTAATTTGTTAAAAAAAGGAAAAAAAGTTGTTGAATGTGTTAATGGCAAACAGACAAAAACTTTCAACATGTATTATATGCAGATTCCCGAGCCAGCAGGACTTAGACAATATTCATATTTATTGCTATATTTTTAGAAAGGTGAGTTTTTCTAGTATAGACCGATAAGGTGTGGGTTAAAAGACCCAAGTCTCGAGCAAAATTAATCCAATTCAAAAGTTTAAAGAAAGTTTGGGATAATTGGTGACTAGACGAGTCCTCTCACATCGACAACATGGACCATATAACAAGGTGGTTATTGACTGGTTAGAGGTAAAATACTTAATCCTCCAAATAAAAGCTCTAAAAGCATGTACAATGGTAAAATCGTTCTGAAACCACCCTTGTGGTTTCAATTTATTAAATATTCAATCTCTCTCCACCACCCTAGCAATTAGAACCACAAAGAAACCACTCCATTTTTCTCCCTGCAATAGTTGGAACTAATTTGCAACAACTCCATGGACCCCGCTTAATTTTCTTTATCCTACTTATTAACTTTTTCTTCAATATTTAATTTAAATAAATTTGCCTATCCAAATATATTGAAATGTGATATTCAATACTCCATCTATCCCAGCTGAAGTTGCACTCTTGCTTTTTGAACACTATTCTCTATCAAAATTTAATCAAATATTTGAATATATATATGAACAATAATATTATCGTATATGATATTGTTCAATTCGTCGTAACAAGTAGTTTCTAAATATCAACTTTTTATTTGTCGTTATTATACATAGATAAACATATTAATGGTCAAACATGTCTCTTGAACGACGTGCAAAAAGCAATAGTGCAACTCTAGTTGGGACAGAGGGAGTAATACAATTGTAATTTTTTAATTGAATTTTATTTTCTAAAATTTAATATTTAAAATTAATTTGAATTTATAAAAATTATTTATGAACCATAATTAAAAAGAACCATTTTATATTTATAAGAATGTAATTTTGATTTTAAAAAATAATTAAAAATTGATTTTTTTTAAAAAAATAAAATTCAAACTATTAAAATCAGAATTTAAATAACAAAAAAGTTTTTTTTAAAAGGGGACCCTTGCTACCACGTGGTCCAATCAGAGGCTTCCACGTGGCAAGAAGGGGGGAATAAAATGAAAGCAGCTTGCGTCATGGCTCATCTTCACGTGGGATGGCAGTAGAATGTAAATTGGGCAAGGTTCCAAGAGTTGGGAACCAAGACATAGTTCCACAAAAGTGGAACCAAGGTTCCAAAGTTCTAGTCGGGTTTCAGAGCGGTTCTAGATCTGGAATCGCTCTGGAACCCCCATTGTACATACTCTAACCAAATAAATTCTAGAGTTAAGTACCCATATGATCCAATGTTTTGGTCAAAAGCCTTGACTCTTTTCCTGAACCAGTGCCAATATGATATTGTAAAATCCGAAAGTGCGATATTTATAACCCTATCATTTGCTCAAAAGTGTCAATCTAACCCTGAGAACCTTTATTTGGCCAGAATTTTGTGAATTGACTATTATACCCTTATTAAAAATAAAATTAAAATTTAGAAAAAAGTTAAAGGCCAACTATACCATCATATATAAGATAAACAAATCACTTCTCATTTCCCCTTTTTCTTCTCGGATATATTTGTCTTCAATTCCATCCCGCTTCTTCTCTGCCTGCCACCCCTCATCGCTCGCCTTCTCATATCTATTTCCTCTATTTCCCCCCTTCTTCCTCTCACACCACCGCTCGCCTTTGTTTGCTTCTATTCCCCCCTTCCCTTCGTTTGCTTCCATTTTCTCCTTTTTCATTAGGTCTCTATTTTTAGAGGCGGAGAGTCGTCTGCTGCAAACGAAGTGGCGAAGAGTAGGGCGATGCCGTGGGGCTAGAGGGGAGAGTTGTCGCCAGCTGGGCTGGGTGGGCCGTGGGTGGCTGATAGAGGCAGAGCGGAAACCCTGGAGGTGGGTGGGGGGAAGGCGAGTGGCGGCGGTGGGAAGGCGAGTAGAGGAAATAAGTGGCGGGTAGGAGTCGAACTTGTGGAAGGAGAGGAGTTGGGCCTGAGTTGGGCCGCTGGAGCCGGTGGGGATGAGGCCCAGAACTAGGTGGAGGGACAGCGGCGAGAAGACGGAGTTGGAGCCCTTGGCCTCTGTTGAGAGGAGGCGCTAGGACGTCATTTTGGGAGGCGATTGATTCTCTGATATCCATTTTCTTTTGCAGATTAAAAAGTGGAGACAAACCTCTTTAATTAGGAGTAGTCTCATAGATCTTACAAGGAGAGAGTGGTTAGGTGTGAAATGCACTGCATACGAGTGTTACAAAGTTATAGTAGAGTAATACTACATCTTGGCGGAAATCCAGAATCTGGCGATGGAGCGGTGGAAATCCAGAATTCGACGCAGCGGTGGAGGTGGCGGCCTAGTGGTGGCTATGGTTATGGAGATAAAGAAAAAGAAGAACCCTAGGGGTATTTTTGTCATTATATTTTTAGGAGACTAGGGATATTATAGTCTTTTTAGGTTTGGTCAATGATAGAAAATACCAAGTAATGCTGGAATAGTGCCAAAAGGTTATATCAGCACATTTGATGCAAAAGTTAGGTTTATATTTGTACTTTCATATTATAAAGGATTATATTGGCACTTTTGAAAAATAATAGGGTTATATTTGTATTTTACCCTAAATTCTACATCCCAATATATACTCTATTCGTTCCTTTGTATATGACAAAACTTTTATTTGAGGCAAAATTTCTTTAATTTAATGTATTCATTTTACTATTATTTATAAAATTCAAATGCATTATCTTAGTTCATTCACGTAAATCGAGACCTGGGCCGCCCACACCAGCGGGTAAAGGAACAGAGGTAGCTCGACTCTATTTCGGCTAGCCCTGGGCCGCCCACACCAGCCGACACCACAGCCATCATGTGAGAGGTAAGTCACGGTAGCCCAATGCCAGGACCCAAGCTGGAGCCCGTACTCACCGCGCACCAGGAGCCCATCCGCCACATGGCCCAGAAGGCCATGCTTTGAGCAAGGACATCCCACACGGTCGCTTGCGAGTCTCGAACTCAAAATTCTCCCCTGAACCAACTTGTCCCAACCGCTGGGGTACACACCCGTGGGTGTGAGGTAGCTCGACTCAGAAAGATGATTGAGAAAGATTGGTCATTTTGTCCTAACGTGCCTTCCACACAAACACAAAAATCACAAACGTTTTTCACATTTTATGGTGATTGTGACCCTATGCTATTGTTTTTTCTTCCACCCTATTTATCTCAACACAGTAAGCAACAATCGAAGAGTCAAAAAAATGTTGAAAGCTGTGATTAATGAACGAATAAGGATAATCATAAGCAGCAAACTACATAGAAATTAACCCATAAAAGAATGCATTCTTGTTTGTTTCGCAGCTTTTGTTTACATCATTCTTAGGGTGTGTTTGGAAGGTTTTGCTTAAAATACCAATATTTTTTGTATTCAGTAAGTAGTAGATAAGGAGCTTTTTTTAAAAAGCAGAAGTTTGGCTTAGACCAACTTCTAAAAAAGCCCTGTATTATTTTTTCCATTAATCCCCTAAAGGGTAAGTCTCAGGAAAGGCGGCCTTTCCATAAACTTATTTACAGTCCTCAGGGGTATTTGACTTATATATTGTAATTTTTTATAAAATTTAAATATTGCATTTTATAAGTTAAAACAAGTAATAATATGTATTTGAAGGTGAAAATATAAAAATATATGATATAAAAAAATATTTTCAAAAATTTTAAATTTTGTATATAATTTAAGAAATGCAGTGTATAAGGTAAGAATTAAGTGGTCTGTCCATAAGCTTATGGACATGTCACCTGTCAGGAGACCCACTCATCCCTAAAAATACCCGATCGCCTTCTCATCTCCTCTCGTCTTCTCCACCTTCCACATTCAACATCAGTTTCTTCAATCGATCATCTTTGTTATTTTCTTCACTACATACATAATTTGATTTTTTGTTAGTAACATTACATATGTAGAGTAAATCATATATATACTTTGTAGTAACTACAAGTGAAACATTTGATTCTTAGTTTTGGTGTAAATGTATAATATTTCTAACTAAAATTTCCACTTATAGTGACGAATGCATAGTATAAACACACAACTTCATATTATTCTAATTAAACCCCTTTCCCAAAAAAATTTCCTAGGGTGTTGCATTACCATTTTGACTTTGGCCAACTTTTGGAAAAAATTGCATTTCCCTAGACTTATGGTATGGAAAGACGGGGTTTAATTATAATAATAAAATATAAAAATTGTTAGTTATATAGTAATTATAAAATTTATAATCTGATTCATACAATTTAAAAAATTTATTTTTATTTTTTTTAATTTATACTTTAAGCATTGATCCTTACCTGAAATACGATTGCACTTTAATCCTTGGTCTCTCCGTTAAACGGTCAAAGTTCTTACGGGTTTTTGGTTGGTTCGATTCATCGGTTTGTCTTCCTCCCGGCCTCCCCTACCCTGCCCCGGCCCCTCCCTAAGGTTCTCTACTCTGAAATTCTTTTCCACAACTCCCCTACTTTAAGACCTTTTGCTACCCGCCGGATCTCTCTGAATTCTATCCCAGATTCATCAATTGGTCGTTTAGCACTCCAAATACAGTTTCTTTCTCAAAATCCTTGGCTTAAAATTAAAGGGGGTCTCCTTAAAAACCCTGAATTTCTATCCCTGCCCTTTGATTTGTTGCTTATGATTCAAAGGGTTGTACGAGGTTTTGTTTTGGAGGGTTCTGAGCTATAAAGTTGAGGGATTTTGGTGGAGGGGGGCGGTTCTTGCAATGCGGTTTTCAGTGAGCTCGAGTTCGAGTTCGAGTTCGAGCACATCGAAGGATCGAAACAGTGATGCAGGAGAGAGTAACAGATGTTTGCTGTATCTAAATGTTTACGATTTGACGAATATAAACAACTACCTTTATTGGTTTGGCCTTGGGATTTTTCATTCTGGGATTGAAGGTATGAAAAGTTGTGACTTTTGGGTCCTTTTTGCTTATTTTGCATAGGTGTTTGTTAAATTTATGATCTTGGTTTGATATTTGTGTGCAATTAGTTTTGCTAGGTGGATTTGTTCTAGGTTTGAAGGATGTAGGGAGTTTATATACATTTTGATTCATCAAGACAATGGAAATGTTGGAAATGCTTCTGTGAATTAGTATTATTATGCTTAGGATAGCTGAACTTTTGTAGGCGCGAGTATTTACCCGTAACGTGTGCCTTTCGGGTTATGGCACAATATTGAGATTGGAGCAGTTTCCGGGCGTCTAGAATCTTTTGATGTTGGTACTACCCCGTTGGCTCTCCTCTGTGGAGGAAAACCAGGGAGTGTATTCTGATATTAGGACGTTTTGATATTTTCAATATGAGAAAGTTCTGTTCTCAAAACTTAA
Organism: Rubia yunnanensis; assembly: GCA_037428765.1. Lineage (NCBI taxonomy): Eukaryota > Viridiplantae > Streptophyta > Magnoliopsida > Gentianales > Rubiaceae > Rubia > Rubia yunnanensis. The sequence goes on along the minus strand of CM075064.1, from coordinate 2,823,717 downwards.
TTTTGTTTACAAATCTATCTTTAAACATCTGTGTTCTGTTTTTCGTGTTGGATTCGGGAGGCATCAGAACAAAACTTAATCTTGTTTACAAATCTATCTTTAAGCATCTGTGTTCTGTTTCTCATGTTGGATTCGGGAGGCATCAGAACAAAACTTAATCTTGTTTACAAATCTATCTTTAAACACCCGTGTTCTGTTTCTCATGTTGGATTCGGGAGTCATCTTTTTGATGATGCTTACGAGACCTAACATGATCAATTCCAATTTAAGTAGACATCTTCTGCAGTGTACTTGAAGATGGCAATTTTGTGATGTGCCTATAGAATTCGTTTGTTTGTAAGACATGGTTTATTCTCACTAAGTTTTGGTACTTTTGTCGATGCAGTACATGGTTTAGAATATGGCTTTGGAGCACACGACTATCCAACCAGTGGGGTGTTCGAGGTGGAGCCCAGAAGTTGCCCCGGTTTTAGTTTTAGGCGGTCAGTTCTTTTAGGTAGCATTGACATGTCTCGTTCAGAATTCCGGTCATTTATGGAGCATCTCTCTGGAAAATATCATGGAGATACCTACCATCTAATAGCCAAGAACTGCAATCATTTTACTGATGACGTTTGTATGCGCCTCACTGGAAAGAGGATCCCCGGATGGGTTAATCGACTGGCACGACTAGGTGAGGAACTCAAGATATAATTTATATACTAGTTTTGGAATATATCATGATGAACAGAACTTCAATTCCTCTGAAACTAGAACGGTTGATTTTCCTCTTCTTTAAAGTGCTTTCTCTCATGCCATACTTGAAACCACATGTCTGGCTTCTTTTGAATAACGAGCATATTGATAGTAGGTTTCTAAAGTTGCTTCATTGATAGAATTAGTCCTAGGCATTATGAAAGTTGAAGCCAAGTTCATATCTTGAAGCTCTTTTTCTTCTTATTTCGACGTTCTATGTTTTCGATGGTTATGTGTACTTTCCTTTTGTCGTTCAGGTTCTTTCTGCAACTGCCTGTTACCCGAGAGTATTCAAGTATCAGCAGTCAGACATCTTCCTGATCGCCAAATACATTCAGGAAAGTATTAATCCTTTCTTGAAATGTTCTGATTAGCTTTTGTTACAGACTCGCGAAGTTGATTTTGACTGTCATTTCACAAAACTTGTTATGCAACAATCTGAGTATTTGTTTTCTTCCTTCCATGATTACTGCAGACGATGAGAATGCTTCTTCGGGATCACTGGCAACTGCAGGCTCCGAAGAAGAGGAACTAGATCATCATCTACTGACTGTGGCTAATAGCGATGTAGCGTATTTGAAGGAAAAGCCGGTGAGGTTAACGCAGGAGCTTCATGAAAGAGTTTCTTGATCCTTTTCTGATCAAAATAATCATCCACCATTGTTGTTTCACTACTTGTACGAGATTCTGTTTCTCATTAATATGTAAATGATCCATAATTATTGGCAGTGTAGATTATAGTACAGTTGTAAAAAAAAATTTCTGTCATCTGTTGCACCTCTGAGGGAATCAATGACTAGTGTCTGAATTCAATCCTTACATTTTGTTTTCTTTTCCTACAGAAGTTTGTGAAAAAAGGATCAAGAAATGAAGATGATGATGTCAGAAAAAAAATGAAGATGCTTGACTAAAAGTTTATGGAAGCTAGGACCATATGACTGACTATATGAGAACGTCCAATATAGCTAAGGCAAACAAGTTTAAGGAAGATGGAACTGGATTAGAATGTAAAGAAAACGACGGCATAACAAGATGCTCGATGATTAAGTGTAAATGTTCGACTATGTGAGAATTCAAGAAGGCTGCCACTGAAATGAAATGGATCAGTAAATTGGGTTTGGATACTCTCTATAACAGAAAAGTTAGTTTAACGTTCAGACTACACGTTTGTTGAGAATTGTGAATATCAGACCAACTACTTGATAGGGATTACCCAGCATTATGAGACTGTGTCGGTGGTGCTTGCTTTGATTTCTCAATCTGCTGGTGATCGATGAAGGGGAGATTGTGGTGGTTTCGATTTCGGTGGCGGTGCAGTGCTTGAGTGTTCTGAGGAGGATGTCCCCTAGCTATTCATATAGGTAGAGTTTCAAGTTTCACTGAGATTCGATGGATTCAATGGTAGTGTGTTTTAGTTAAGTCATAGAGTGGGATTACATGTAGTTTGGGGGCTTGTATGTAATCTTTTAAAAAAAAGTGAAATGGATTAAACGCATAGGTACCCCCGATTCTTGTCAGTATTCAAATATTCTCAATTTTTTTGAAAGTGTTAATATAGTTCTTGACCGGATTTATTTGAATAACTTATGATCTTTGACGGCTTGTAATTTAAAAATTTACTGTAGAGATGCAATATAAATGACATAAATACCTTTAACAACTTGGTTAACCTTTTCAAATGAAAATAAAATCTCTAATTTTTTTGACAAGTGCCTACATAACCTCTAACTAACGTATAAGTTTTGTGAAAGTGATGTTCAAGTGGCGTAAAAATTTATATCTTAACCCCCCCTCACTATTTTTTTGGGTCCAAAAAAATAAATTAAATGATAAAAATACCTTTGTTTGCTTGACAAATCTAACTCATTCATTTCAGCCACAACACGGTGTCGCTCACCTCCACCCACTAATGCTACCCAATTCAGCAGCACTCATGTATCACCTCATCGCACCATCATAATCATCATCATTAATTTCAGCAAAATTATATACCGTCCCTTTTCGCGCCTCACCATTCCCCTTCTCCCACTGGTCCCCTTTTTCTCTCCTTTCCACACCCGGTTTCCTTCTTTGTGTCTCCACTGAAGATTACAAGCACCCCCAACAAATGCCACAAACACACAATCATGCACTACTGTCTAGAGTATTCGTTTTCTTCGCCTTTCCCCCTCCTGTGCCAAAACTATCCAATATCACCATTATTTGAGATTAATACCCATTGATTTCAGTCACCCCATCACCGAGGAGACGATAATTTTCTCGCTTATTGTGTCGCGAGAGAAATCGAGAAATCCTTTGGTCAAGAAAGCCCTAGAGATGAGAAATTAGGTCACATCCGTCACGCATTCCTTCTATTCTGAAACTAGTCCAATCGGATAGCTCCTCAGGAGACAACAGTCTCACACCCTTAAATAATTCCCTAAAACTTTAAATAACTTTTTAATTCTCTACACGTTTATTTAACTCCTGAGTTTCTCATTATTAGCATAAATTATTGAATTTCTATCCATACACTAAATTCTTAATCTAGAATTCCACATACAGAATTCAAAACGAAAACAAAATAAGATTCAAAACAACCCTAACATGCTATCAAGCTGTAAAATGATCGATTACGAAACGTACATATTTGATACAAATAATGGGGAAAAGTGAAACAAATCAAAAGATGGATTGTTCTATGGTTGATGCAAATGTGCCTTGCACAAAGTTGACAACAAAGTGATGCCTAAGGACGAAGAGCAGATGCCAAATTTAGACAGTGTGGCATCACTATGTTTGGACAAAGCCAGGTTTGTTTTGCATTCTTCAACGGTTTTTGTAAAACTTTGAAATGAACAAGTTGTATCTTTTCAAATCAAAGAAGTCAAAAGTGGATAAGTTAATAATGGAACAATCTTTTATTTCTTCTTAGAAAATGAAAAGGTGCCATTTTCTTAGTAGTAAACAAACATATTTGTATCAATTTATGTTCGAATTCCTCAACTAACATTTTCCCCTCCCAAATCTGGCATTAGTATCACCCTTTTTCCTATCCAAAATTATATGTCTTCAATAACAGAGAAAATTGACAGCACAGTTTCTTCTTAAATTTTACAAGTGCAATTCATCAACAACCTTTATTCTCGATTGGTATTTTAAAAATATATTTTTTAAAATTAAAATTTTAAAAATATATTTTGAATTCAATTTTTAAAAAATTTAAATAACATTTTCAAAATTTTAATTACATCAAATTTAAATCTTATCCGTCAAGAATCAGGGATTCCTTACAAATGATCCTTTCGTATAGAGACTATCCTAAGGCATACTTAGGAAATGATGTCATCCATTAGTCCAATATATATTTAGGATCATACCAATACAATGACGACCACAATATATATTTAGGAAATGACGCCATCGTATATTATATTGTTGAATTGTGCCACATATATAAACATGCATTATTATGATATTCCATCACTTTATATTGACTATTAACAAAACAGTTAATACTCTGAACTATCATTCTCTCTATCCTAACTAAAGTTACACTTTTACCTTTTGCACGTGGGTCAAGACATATATTTAATCGTTAATATGTTTATCAATGTATAGTAATGATAAATAAAAAGTTGATATTTAGAAACAACTTATTACGACTGATTGAACAATATTATATATAATAATATTATCATTCCTATATCAATTCAAATATCTAATTAAAATTTAATAAAGAGTAGTATTTAAAAATCAAGAGCTTCATCAGGGGAGGAAGTAATTTACCATCTTCTACACTTATTAGAAGTGAGGGCCCTGCTTTCTATGAAGATGGTACAAGTAACTATTCATCCATAAAAAATCTGCTTGAATTTAAAAAGAAAATTACAAAAACCAAAATCTGTACCAATTGAAGAATTTTTTTGGAGTAAAATTCTTTAATTTAAGTTTCTGAAGATTCTGATTGGTTGGATCCTCCAAGGTGGGCCCACTGAAGAAATTATCCCGGGGAAGCAACAAAGTGATGGATGCCAATAAATAACTTCTTGCTCTCATTTCCTTCCTCACCAAAACTTTTCCGGCATAATCTCCGGCGACGGAGCTGAAATCTCCGGCGGGATCCCTGAGCTCCAAAACCCACTCCCCAGAATTTCTCCAAACCCAATCTTTCCCGGGATTTCAGCAAAAGTTGCAGGAGATTCAAAAACCCCAAAAAAGAAGAAAAAAAAGGAAAAAAGAACAGATTTTTACCTGATTTCTGACTGTAATCCTCATGACCCGCCACGTGGCTTTGTGTGTTGCTATCGCTGTTGCAGTTTTCTTGGTCCAATTCTGCTCCTCTGTTCCATTTATTGTGCTCCATGGTAGTGCTTTACTAGTGTTTGATGAAATGTTTGTTTGGTGGATTTGTGTGTGTTTTGTGTGTTTTCTTCTTGGTTTATGGTTTATGATTTGTTTGTACTGATTCTAGGGATTGGAGATCAGTGTGCTAACAGAGGAATTAAGCACTTCACGGATTTGCTGAGCCAGTGGTCCAATTCTACTGGATACTGCATGTATGTTATGTTTAATATTTGCTTAATTTGAAAGATATGCTATTTATTGCTGCAGGCTTTTGTTGTAGATAAGCTACATAATGAAGTTGGAATTCGGTTTGCTTTTCTATGTTAAATGTTTTCAGACATGTCTACTGGTTTGTGCATGAATTATGAAGTTGGTTCGGTGCTAGTTGCGTTGCTGATGCTGGTGTTCTTAACCAATATCTGATTGCTTTGTATCGTAACAGTGATTGATGATTCTTGGATGATGAAGAATTGTTACTTTTTTGGTTGTGAAGTTTATTGCCACCTTACACATATTACGCCTTGAGGCTAATTGATTACCTACATCTACACACAGGATATTGATGGTTTGCCCATAATTTTGAACCTGTTTAACTTACATTCTTATACATGGAAGTTTATTTTCTAAGTGCTTCTCTCGAAAACTTGTGTGCAATATTCGTAGAAAGATGACTGTGCTGTTTACTTTTGTGCAATAGAGAAATTGGGGATGGAACGTGGGATTCCTGGTTCATGCCCTTGGACGAACAGGTAATTGTTTAAATTTTTTTTACAGCCATTCTAAATTACTGCATATACCGGCCATTCTGAACTCTGACCTTTACTACTACTCCTGCAGGCGGATGCTGTTTGTAGTCAGGTGAAGGCATTGAAAGACCTTCAACAGGGTTACAACATTGTTGGACTTTCCCAGGTAATTGCTCCACCGAGTTTCAAGCACTACTCAACATCATTTATCCTTTACCTTCTGCCTGAGTCATATCCCTGATGTCCTTTGAGTGTATTGAGCAGAACAGTTAGTGGATTCTTTTTATCAGTTTTCAGTTTTTACTCATCTAACTCGTACTCTATTCTTCATAATGATCTTTCTAAGTTCAAACAATGATCTTTCTGCTATGAATACTGGTTCTGTTTTAGTGACCATAAAAGAAATTCTTTTTTAATCTTTGGATCTGCTTTCTGCAGGGGAACTTAATTGGTCGAGGTGTGGTGGAATTTTGTGAGGGAGGACCACCTGTAAGAATGGCATATGCCAACATGTTTTCATTCTGCTCTGTTATTTTCTTTGTTTTTTTGCCTGGACACATGTGTTTTGCGTTCTATTCCTGAAACTACGTTTAATTGTTTTACCAATAGCTAACGTGCTTTATATCATTGCCTGAGGCATTGTATTGGAATCTTTGTGCTCCTTAACAAATGTTTTAGTTGCAAGATCTACTTTTACTTCTCACCTAGAGTTCTCTGCGTGTGTGTGTTTTGGAAACTAGTGTTTTTTTTTCCAGATTTTTATTTTTTTTAGAAACATGTATAATGTTCAGATATTTTACTCAGTGTCTTTGTGAATGTGAACTTTGACATTTCGTAAATATTCTGATAATGTAATAGGTCAAGAATTTCATCTCATTGGGAGGGCCCCATGCTGGCATGGCTTCTGTTCCTCTTTGTGGTGTAAGTTAATCTTGTAACTTGCTTATATTTTTTTTCCTACTTTTGCAGTCACTTGAAAACTCGGAACCTTTTCCGACTTCTAACTTACAGTGACTGCAATAACGGTGGTTTGCTATTGATACACAGACCGGCATCATGTGCATTATAGCTGATTTACTAATCAAATCAGAGATATACTCCGACTATATACAGGCATGCATTTCCTCTCCCTCCATCACTCTCTGATTCCCTTCGTCCAATGCGTATGTTTGTGTAATGCTATTTATTGATTTCTGCAGGGACATTTAGCTCCGAGCGGTTACCTTAAACTCCCAAACGTGAGTAAAATTTCTATGTAAATGCATTCAACTTTCTCAAATTGTTTAGTCTTGTAATTTCAGGACAATGCCAATTGACAGAAAGATGACTCATTTCTTCTCTGAATAGGTCAATGTCTACTGATTATATATCAGCACATTGAGCAATATTAAACGAATATCTGGAATGCTTTATGTATTGAAGGATGCTTTAGTTGATTCGAATATTTGGAACTAATTATTTCTGAACCCTACAAAAACAGAACATGGATGCCTATTTAACCAAATGTAGGTTTCTTCCGAGGCTCAACAATGAAATCCCCGATGAGAGGAATTCTACGTACAAGGAACGGTTCAGTAGCTTGCAGAATCTCGTACTTATCATGGTATATGGAGTAGTATCTCTTTTACAATTTAATCGCTTTTACTTGAGACAAAGGTAGTATTCTCACTTCATACTTATTCTCTATGCCTTGCAACAGTTTGAACATGATACCGTTTTGGTCCCAAAGGAGACTTCCTGGTTTGGTTATTATCCCACCGGCGCTTTCAAACCAATCTTGACCCCTCATCAGGTATTCTTTCTTGCTCTGTTTTACAAAAGACAAAGAAAGAACAAACTTTTGTCTTTCTTTCCACATTTTCGTTATTTGATTGCTGTCTGATAAGGCCTTCGGAGGATGGTTTCATTAATGTACTTAAATTTAACTGGCATTGGCAATTCTGAATCCTCGAATGGTTCCCTTTCTTGCAGACAGATCTTTACAACGAGGACTGGATTGGTCTGAAAACCCTGGACGAATCAGGGAGGGTGGCGTATCTTCAGGTGCCCGGGAACCACCTGGGAATCTCCAAGAGCGATATGAAGACCTACGTCGTCCCATACTTGGCAGACGAAACCTCAAAACCCAACATCCTGAATCGAGAGATGGAAGCCGAGGAATCAGAAGAGCGCGTTCTTGATGGATCGTTGTCTTACATGTTGCCGCCAACAATCAAGAGATTCTTCGACGAAGTGGTTGGGATCGTACACCATGATTCAGTTCTCGTGTCCTGACGATCTTGAAGTCGTTTCAGTCATGTATACTTTATGTGTGTGTTTGGCTACAGATTGAGTGTGTAACTGAACCAGATTGTGGACTAAAGCTTCATGATCAACATTTGTAAATGAGTTCCAGAATGACAATTATGACAACAGATACTTCACACGTAATACCGATCTTCTTTCGTCCTAGTATATCAGTCTCAGGTCACGTTAACAATGTCAACCTAATTTCTTATTGAATGGAACTAAAATTAAACTCAGCAAACTGCAAGGTAGATTAGGTCAGAGAACCTTAGACTATTACATCGTGTACTATTAGTCTAGTATATCGGTTGTCTTATTTTTCTCTCCTAACATACAAATAACCAAATTATATATTTTTTTGAGCTTATAAAAATTCTATTTTAAAACTAAACTACGAGACACTACCATTTGAATCCGTTAAAATTCACGATCGCACCTACATCGAGCACCTGCAAGTTGCATGGAAAATCACTACAATACAGGCTCCCTATGCCGGGTAATCCCAATAAAAACATTGCTCTAAAATTTACAATTCTAACCTATTGAGTGCCTGACCAACAAACACAGGAAGAAAAGAAGTAGACGGCAAAACTCACAAGCGTATAGTGGCAAATCTAGAAAATATATTTAGTGTGAACAAGTTAATAGCATTTTTTTCCTTTATAATATTAAAACTGTGGATTTTGGGAAACCCAACTCTTTATATCAACGATCGAATAAGCAAAACCATCCATATCCTTTGTGGTTATCGAAGAACTAAGCTGACGTCATATTGGTGTAGCATATTATTGTTCGTTGCTCCGCCCACTTTGAACCACTCGATCCACAATCATGAACCAACCCAACCCGAGAGTCTACCAAAAATGTGACTTGAATATCAAAACAACAAAGAAGAGAGATGATTCTTCTTTTCCGCCTTATGCAACTCGTTGGGGTCACATGAAACCCTAAGGAAACCTACAACCATTTGAACAACCCAAGCTGACTGTAAATCAACACTCATAGTAACTCTGCCCCTTGTGAGGACATCGCTAGAGAGCTTCCGCTAGACATTAGGGTGTGGGTGCATATCAAAAGAACACTAAACAAATCATTTAAAAATACTGTATATTTATTTAAACAATTTTACATAAAAAGTGTATAATAATCCTACGATAAAATTCCGATTCCACCCTATCAATTAGTTGCCAACCACCTCCTTAGGGTCTCCAAGCAATCCCTGTCCGCTGCATTCATATCCGTAAAAGGACCAGAATCTTGCACCGTATAATTTTCCATCTCCTGACCAGTTGTTTCGGTACCAGGTGCTGCATTTATACTGTCTTCATTTCTTGGCATAGCCAAATTGCCTGAATTTTGATTATGCTCCAGCATCATAGAACTAGTAACACCATTACCATATTCTTGATGAATCACAGGGTTTTGATAATCGACCCATTGTCCGAACGGAGTAGGGTTTTCTGTAAATTCCGCGTAGTTGTCCACCGGAGGCTCTTGTAACACCATATCACCGGTGTAGTTGTATGCCGGAGGATCTTGGAACACCATATCACCGGCGTAGTTGTATGCCGGAGGATCTTGGAACACCATATCACCGGCGTAGTTGTATGCCGGAGGATCTTGGAACACCATATCACCGGCGTAGTTGTATGCCGGAGGATCTTGGAACACCGTATCGATACCGGCGTGGTTGTATGTCGGTGGATCTGGTAACACCGTATCACCGGCGTAGTTGTATGTCGGTGGATCTGGTAACACCAAATCACCGGCGTAATTGCACCCCAGAGGCTCCTGAAATACCAAATCACCGGCGTAATTGCACCCCGGAGGCTCTTGTAACTCCAAATCACCGGCGTAGTTGTGTGCCGGAGGCTGTTGTAAAGCCATTTCGCCGTGAAAATCTTGAGTTTGCGAGCTTGTTGAGTATGTAGCATTGCCGGAAGAGCTCCCAGGAGAATCAACTTTACGACGTTTACTATTTCTCGGCCTGACATTCTTAAAACCACGGCGACAGGGCTTGGCCGTGTCCCTAATAATCCGGCAAATGACAATGTCGGAACTCACAGCGCCGATTTTTTTCAGGTAGGGTTCCGACAGATAATACTCATGTATGTAGTAGTAACAGGCACCGGCCACCTCTGAACTCAGGCCGTGGTAAACATAGGATAAACTCTTCATCGTCGCGATCTCTTCGCCGTCTTTCTCGAACACCGTGGGCTGAGTTTGTCCCACCCAGGTGCCCCCGCCGGCTTTTCTTGCAACCTTATTGTCTCCGGCCATTTTCGGCAACCTAGTAACCACGTACGTGGCTTTCTTCTTCGGGTCGCCGACGAGTTTCCATTCGTTGACGTTGCGTAATATCTTCCATGGCTCTTTGTCGGCCTCGCCGTACAGATCCATTTCGGTGATGTCGCCGGTGTTTTCTAGGATCTGGGAAACATCGCCGCCGCCACGGGACTTGAACTCGAGAACGTCGATCAGTTCTTGGACGGATGGTCGGAAACTATACCCCGGATCCTCCATTGGTCGGGTAATGAAAGAATCAACGACAAAAATCTGGTGTTCCGGGTTTCTAACTATTGAGAATTCGAAGATCGATCTGTAGCAATGGAAGGAATTAATGAATTTGGAGAGTTAGGGTCTTCTTATATATAGATGAATCGAAGGATACAAAATTTACAAATCCAAGTAGAATTCAGTCGGCAGTTAGTTAGTTAGTTAGGATTTTAGAAATTCAACTCTGTGGTAAATTCATAGACGTTTGTTGAATTGTGGTAAATCCGGAGAGAATACGGAAAGTTTGTTGAATTGCATTTCACATTATCCAGATTTTAAATGCATATTTAGGGTTTTATTGGATAATGCAAATTTTATGGTTTATTTTTTAGGTAATTTAGATATGCTTCTTTCCTATTTTTCCGTTAGCTTTATCCTGAGGCGGTTTCTGTATCCTATTCGCGACTTAAACACGCTGCTTCCCATATTTTAGTAAATTCCTAGAGACCTCACCAACTAAGTAAGTTAAAACCCTAATAACAAATTACATTTCAAAAATCTGGATTTCAAATTTCAACTTATAACCACATATCATATTATAACAAAATTTCAAACCATCCTAAAATGTGCATTTATTCAACTAATAAAACCCTATAATTTGCATCATCTTCTCAAACCCTAAAATTTGCATTTAAAATCTAGATAATGTGAAATGCAATTCAACTACATTTCTGTATTCTATTCAAATTTTAAAAGTCTTATAGACATAACTAACTAACCGACGTCTATGAATTGATATTACAGTTTTTGAGTACGTTTACTGACAAGCGTTCTGTCCATAAGTTTATGGGTAGATCACTTATTTTTTACCTTATACACTTGAATTATTTTTTACTTTATACACTTGCATTTGTTAGATTATATTAAGTTTAGAAAGATTGGGTCTCCTGATAGGCGGCATGTCCATAAGCTTATGGACAAACCACTTGTTAAATTACATACAAAATATAGATTTTTTTAAATTATTTTTTTTGTCATAAATTTTTTATTTTCACTTTCAAATACATATTATTACTTGTTTTAACTTATAAAATACGATATTTAAATTTTATAAAAAAATTACAACATTTTAGGTTAAAGCTCGTGTGGACTGTTGGTGAGCGTCGTTTAACTCGCCAAATAACCTGTAAATTCATATTAATACCAATTAGTACAACGATAATCAGGGTCGATCCCACGAGGAACAAAATCAATAATTAATAATTATTTTCCTACTAATTTAGAAAATCTTTTGGTGATGCCACTACGCCTTAATTTAAGAATGATTTCGAACCTAAAATGCAAATATTAACTCCAAAAAAGGAGAAATAAATATATGGATTAATGACATCGGCTAAGAATAACTCATGCTAGTTAGATGCAATAATGAATCAATTCGTACTCATCTACCGGTTATAGTGAAGTATGTATGCTTAACCCTCCAATTCTTTCATACTATATCGACAATTTACTAATTATGATTAATTAACTGTTCCCTTACCAAAATGTCCCCATAAAGTATTCGCTAAACCACACATTTTGATAGTATTAAGTATTAAAAGAACCCGATATAGCATATACCAAAGTAAAAATAAATGGCAAAGCACACTCAATTATTCTCTATCTTGCTATTACAGTCTTAGATAGTTAGTTATTTTCCACAAGATTGTGCTACTTACTAATCTCATCCAACAATTACGAATTGGCAGAAATTAGATAGCAGTATTCTAAAAATATTCAAGTTGAACAGGGTTAAACATATTAGAAATAAAATTTAATCAAGAACAATTAAGAACATGCAAGAATCAATTATAATACAATTAGCCCTCACAATTTATAAACTAACATTTGTTATTCTCTGCCGATATATGAATTAACTACTCATAATAATTAAACTAAGCAACCTACCAATATAATAATATACGAACAGAATCAGCAAAATAATATGAAAGACAGACTAAATTAATCAAAGCAGGAAACTGATCTAATGCAAGCCTAGAAAATACTTCAACATGCGCATGGAAACCGAGACCAAGTGAATAATTATTCACTGCTTATTTGTAAGCAAAAAAACAAATGTTAGTTAGTCTTTGGTTGTTGCAGCATTACTGCAGCATTTTTTCTATATTTAGTAAAGCTTTTATTTCATGATTAAGTCAAGTTATTAGTTGCTTAGCGGTAACTAGTTTGTTGCATGATTTTAGGACTCACATTGCATGAATGTAGCTCTTTCAGTTGTAGATTTCCTTTGATTATAAATAATGGCTTCAGAAAAATGCAGCAGTACTTCACACTGCACCAAAACATTTTTGCCTCTTGCCTGCCTTAGTTTTATATCTGCAACAATCTTTTGGTTTCAAAGTTTTTGGTTTCAGTTTTTTTTTGTTTCTTCAACAAGTGGTATCAGAGCATTGGTATTTGATCCAAGACTCTGTAGTTGTTCGGTGTTCGATCCGCTTCGACAAAATGGCAGAACGAGGAGCAGGAGCAGTTGGTGACAAAAACAAGGGAGGAGCGTTCACACCACAACCATCGGAATGGCCAAAACTTGGTCAAGGCAATGAGACAGGCGAAGGAAGTGAGACACGCATAGTAGAGCGGGTTATAAGGGAGAGCGATGGTGTCGCACGCTTTCCGGTTCTCACACGGACCAACTATGCAGATTGGGTGATCCTCATGAAGGTGTAACTTCAAGCACAAGGCTTGTGGAAGGTGATCAAGGATGGTCCGGGTGATCAACAGGCAATGTCGGCACTCCTTCGAGCAATCCCACCGGAGTTGGTTCATACCCTTGGAGTCAAGACAACTGCTAATGAGGCATGGGATACACTCAAGGTGATGCGAGTTGGCGTCGAACGCGTCCGAGAGGCCAAGGCACAAACTCGTCAGATGGAGATTGAGAATCTCGCATTCAAGGTTGGCAAGGGAGTGGAGTCTTTTGGGATCTGACTCACAGCAATTGTGAATGATCTTGAGTTGTTAGGCAATCCGGTGGACGAGCACAAGGCAGTGCTTAAATTCCTTCGCAGTGTACCACGAAAGTATAAGCAAATGGCCATGGCGATCGAATTGCTTATGGATTTGAAAACTCTATCCATTGAAAAACTCCCTAGATGGTTTTTGGTAGTTGAAGAACGCAGCGATCTCAATGATTATGCATAAGATGGAGGTCGCTTACTCCTTACCGAAGAGGAGTGGCTAGCACGACAACGACAATGAAAACCCGGGCAAGGTTCTGGCAGAGGTGACAAAAAAACCAAAGCCGCAACTAAATCAAAGTCACCGGTCGGAAGCAAGGCAAAACCATCATCAGGTACGGGAGGCTGCAAGAAAGGCAATTGCAAATATTGTGGGAAAGATGGTCACTGGGCAAAAGAATTCAGAAAGGTGAAATGCGATCGGGAAAAACATGCAATCCTTGTGCGCACTGAGATGGAAGGAGATGAAGAACCTGCACAACTCATGGTACAGATTGGGATTGAGACCAGCAACACGTCTCAAGTTGTACATTTGAACGAGGAGAAGGTGATGTCGGTAATCGCAGCAGATGGTGTGTGGTACCTCAACACTGGAGCCAGCGGTCATTTGACCGGTGACAAAGCTGCGTTCTGGTCTCTTGATGAGATTGTACATGGAACTGTTCATTTCGGCGATAACTCGGTGGTAGACATACGTGGGAGAGGAACGATAATGTTTATGTGTCTTACAGGGGACCATCGAATTCTCACTGACGTCTACTACATTCCGAGCTTGCGAAGCAACATTATCTCCCTTGGACAACTTGATGAAAACGGATGCAAAATCACCATTGAAGATGGGAAGCTTTGCATTTTTGATCGGCCTCGAAAGGTATTGGCTCGGGTCACACGATTGCGCAACAGACTCTACACACTAAACTTGAACCTTGCGACTCCCGTGAGTCTTTTGGTGCAGAAGGAAAGTGAAGCATGGTTGTGGCATGCGCGATTCGGATACCTTCACTCCTGGTAATTGCATACGCTTTCAAGCAAATAAATGGTTCGTGGAATTCCCTACACTGAACATGTGGAAGAGCTCTGCAATGGCTGTGCAATCGGGAAACAACACAGGACACCATTCCCGCAGGCCACAACATTCCGAGCAAAACGTCACATAGAGTTGGTCCACAGCGATTTGTGTGGTCCAATTTCGCCTCCAAGAGCAGGTGGAAGAAGGTATTTTCCACTTGTTATTGATGATTATATTCTATACATGTGGGTTGAACTACTCAGGACGAAGGACGAGACGTTGAGACACTTCAAGAAAATCAAGTCGGCAGATGAAGCCGAGCGTGAATGCAAGCTTCTTGCGTTTCGTTTGGATCGTGGTGGAGAGTATAACTCCAACGAGTACAAGGAATTCTGTGATGCAAGAGGGATTAAGCACAACACCACTGCCCCTTACTCGCCTCAACAGAATGGGGTAGTAGAGAGGCGAAACAAGACGGTGGTCGAGATGGCTCGGTGCCTTATGAAGCCAATGGCTATGCCCGGAACATTCTGGGGCGAAGCAGAGAAAACTGCAGTTTATCTAATCAATCGCTCACCGACACAGAGTCTAGATGGCATGAAACCATATGAGGCGTGGCATGGGAAGAAGCCGTGTGTTCACCACCTAAAAACATCCGGGTGTGTCGCGCATGTGAAGAAGCTTGGCTAAGGATTGGACAAACTGGCAGACCGATCAGTTCAAGGAGTCTTCACCGGTTATGAAGACTGTGGGTCTACGATCCGATTGGAAGATGCATGTACGTGACAGGGGATTTCGTGTTCGAGGAACGTCGGGCATGGAAATGGGAGGCTTCCAGAAGAGACAATAGCAACAGAAGGAGAGAACACGATCACTGTTGTCTGCTATACAAGTGAACACACACTTACCGCACCCGAGCAAGCTGCTTCAGAAGTCGAACCACAGACCTCAGAGCCTACTCCATTAAAGACACAGTGGGTAACACCTCCTACTCATGACGACAACATCGACACTACATCAGGCCCACAGCGTTACAGGTTGGTTACGGATTTGTACAATGCCACTGAAGAAATCAAAAATGTCAAAGAAAGCGACCACTGCTTCTTGGCCGCAGAGGAGCCAACAAGTGTTGAAGAGGCTCTTAGAGATATAACTTGGAGAAATGCCATGAAGGAGGAAATGAAATCAATCCTCGACAACAAAACTTGGGAGCTTTCATCACTTCCAGCGAACCACCACGCTATCTGATGTGTGATATTTAGTTGTCCATTTTTTAAGGAATTTAGTGTTCTTTTATGTGATTTTTGGTACTTAATTGATTTATTTTGTTGATAGATCACTATTTTTGGAGCAAAGCTGTAGCGGAGCAGAGTAGCTGTGTTTTGGAGCATTATGATGCTGTTCCAGTTGATCCTTAGCCTGAATCCTTCGTGTGGCAGAGTTGTGCTTCGTTTAACGATCACTAAGTTGCTCCGTGAAGTCGACCCGGTTAAGGTGAAGCTGATGAAAGGGGGATTGTAATACTCTTTTTTCCCGAAAGGGTTTTTAATGAGGTAACGATCCCGATCCCTCGTTAGGGAGTTTACGGAGTTGCAGTCCAGAAGGAAAGAAGGCAAAAAAATTCAGCATTGTGATTGGGCCGTTATGAAGCCATGAAGCCCAAGACTTGGATTAATTATTCCAAGTTAGAATTTAATTGTAATTAGGCTGAAATTAAGTGGAAGAATATTTCTTTTTAAATAAGCATTCTAAATTTCCAAAATTAGTTAGGATTTGGGTTTTATTTTTAGTATATATATAATCGTGTGCTGTACACGATAAGGGTGGCGAAGAATTTCGGATTTAGGGCAAGTGCAATGGGTTTCTTAATTTTTAAAAAACCGCTCTAAAAACCAAAAACATCCACAGTAGTGGTTTTTAGGCCGGTTTCTTGTTGAAAAACCGGCCCATAGTTTTCAACTAGGGAACCGGTTAAGAAACCGGTTCCGTCAGAGAAGCCATTTTTTTACCTGAGTGGGACACGTGTCGCCCATGCATTGGGCCACGTGTCCCACTATCAGAATTTCTTTTTTTTTATTTGAATCCGTCGACACGTGGCCACTTCCGGTTGGGCCACGTGTCCGACGGATTTAAAAAATTCAGCCTCTCGGTTTGTCAAAATGAGTGGGACGCGTGTCCCACTTATATGGTGACACGTGTCCCACTGAATTGGAAAATATTGCTTCCGTTTTGAAATGGGACACGTGTCCCCATATGGTTGGGACACGTGTCCCTACGGCTATTTTTTTAAAAAGTTGCAAAATTTTGAAAAAATAAATTAATTAAAACTTGAATTTTGCTGAAAAATTTTCAACGGTAATAAAAATTTTTTACCTATAAATAGAGGTATTCCACTCAATTTAATCACATAACTTCCAATTCCAACACTTCTACCTCAATCTTTCATCTCCAATAATTGGTCAGACTAGATTTCTATTTTAATTCGTAATAATTAGTCGGAGTTGATCTAATATTTTATTATTTAAGCATTTATTGTAACATGTCTTCTCGTTTTAATTGGCCCTTCTAATGTCATGTTTGTAATATATTTTTATAAAATCAATATATCTTTTTATAAAATTATAGATAACAAAATATTAAACAATTTCATGACAAAAAAAAGATAATTAAATTATTATTATAAAACACGAAATTTATAAATTAAAGAAAATGAATTATTTAATACTTTTTAAATAAAACGAAATTCTATGAATAAAAATTATAATGTATTATTAAATTTCACTTTCAACTTATTTTGGATGAACAAATTAAATTAAATTAAATGTTAATGGTAAAATAAATGAGTAGGATAGAGAAAATCAAGTGGGGTCAATGAATAGTTAAAAGTGGTTTCTTACCATTGTGGGGATAAAAAAGGGTGATTTCTTAAGTGGTTTTTTAAAATGAGGTGGAAGAAAGAGAATGAGAAAAATAATATATTTAATTGGTAAGAAACCGGTAGTGGTTTCTACCATGCTCTTTGTGACCGAAATTGGGAAGGATTCTCCCAGAAAGAGAATTGCTGGACTTGGTTGTTTTTTGTTTTATTAGGCGGAAGGGAGAATTAGAAAAGGAGGTTATTTTTGGCAATTTTTTGTTCTGCTGGGCGTTCACCAAACCGAGAGCAGAAACCAAAAATTTTCATTGTTTTTCTTGGGAAGAATAACTAGATCACGAGGATTATTCATTGGTAAATTGTTTTCTTCTTATTATTTTTCGATTGTCAATATGTTTAATTTTGAATTGCTTGTTCTATTTAATTTAATTATGAGTAGCTAGATTCTTAATCGGCTAGGTTAATTCGATGGTTCATGAATTGTAAGGCTTCGGGTTTTAAGAGATTTAATCTTATGAGTTTTTAATTGTTTATGCCTAAAATCTATGCTTGCTTGTTTGAGTTTGATCACCTCAATCTTGTTAGGCTAGGGCTAATTAAGTAGCACCTCCTGTGAAAAACAGATAACAATTATGACTGTAATAACAGGATGATAAACAATTAATTGGATAAACTGCATGCAAATACGTGCTTGTTGTCTAAATTGGGTTCCCTAGTTCTTAAGATCGTTAAGATATAACTAGTTTAGCAAATACTTGCTAGGAATATCTTAATTAGGAAGATCACGGGTTTAGCAAATACTTGCTCGCGATTGGAAATTTAAGGGGAATTTAGGGGAAATAGCAAATACTGTTCCTGCTTATAACCAATTAATTCATGGGGGTTAAATGACTTTTGAGTAGTCGATGATCAAGGAATGAACCAAAGATTAACCTATGCCGATCCTCTGTTATCCATATATTTGTTCGAAATTTATCTCTGCATTTTTCTGCATTATTTTGGCCCTATTTTTAGTTTAGTAATTCATTAGTTTATTAAACAAATCTCAAATCTTAGGCGTGGTTGCTAAACCAAACCCTGTTGGTAGTCTTAGATTGATAGAAATTATACCGTTCTCTGTGGATACGACCTGCTTCTACTATACTAATCTGCTGCTTCTACTATACTAATCTGTGTGCTAGTTTGCAGTTTATTTGGTGAGTGAAACGACTTCCACCACTATCGGACTCAAATGGGTCTTTAAAGTTAAAAAGGACCCTTCAGAAAAAATTGTTAAGCACATACACGTGTCATCTTTTGTGGAGTAACATGCCCGCATATTTTATTTTGCTCTTTGATAATCAGCTTATTATATCCCATATTTTTTTAATTCAATAGTCAATAGGACATGTTCTGATAGTGATATGGTGAAAGGACGGATGACGCTTACAAACTTAATATGTAATTTAACACCCAATCTTTCTACACTTAATATGTAATCTAAAATCCTAACAAACTAACTGCCGACTGAATCCTACTTGGATTTGTAAATTTTGCATCCTGCGATTCATCTATATAAGAAGATCCCAACTCTCCAAATTCATTAAGTCCTTCCATTGCTACAGATCGATCTTCGAATTCTCAATAGTTAGAAACCCGGAACACCAGATTTTTGTCGTTGATTCTTTCATTACCCGACCAATGGAGGATCCGGGGTATAGTTTCCGACCATCCGTCCAAGAACTGATCGACGTTCTCGAGTTCAAGTCACGTGGCGGCGGCGATGTTTCCCAGATCCTAGAAAACACCGGCGACATCACCGAAATGGATCTGTACGGCGAGGCCGACAAAGAGCCATGGAAGATATTACGCAACGTCAACGAATGGAAACTCGTCGGAGACCCGAAGAAGAAAGCCACGTACGTGGTTACTAGGTTGCCGAAAATGGCCGGAGACAATAAGGTTGCAAGAAAAGCCGGCGGGGGCACCTGGGTGGGACAAACTCAGCCCACGGTGTTCGAGAAAGACGGCGAAGAGATCGCGGCGATGAAGAGTTTATCCTATGTTTACCACGGCCTGAGTTCAGAGGTGGCCGGTGCGTGTTACTACTACATACATGAGTATTACCTGTTGGAACCCTACCTGAAAAAAATCGGCGCTGTGAGTTCCGACATTGTCATTTGCCGGATTATTAGGGACACGGCCAAGCCCTGTCGCCGTGGTTTTAAGAATGTCAAGCCGAGAAATAGTAAACATCGTAAAGTTGATTCTCCTGGGAGTCCTTCCGGCAATGCTACATACTCAACAAGCTCGCAAACTCAAGATTTTGACGGCGAAATGGCTTTACAACAGCCTCCAGCACACAACTACGCCGGTGATTTGGAGTGCATACACATGTCATCGTTTGTGGAGTAACATGCCCGCATATTTTATTTTGCTCTTTGGTAGTCAACTTATTAGATCCCATATTTTTTGAATTCAATAGTCAATAGGACATGTTGTGATAGTGATATGGTGAAAGGTACAGCACCACAATAAGAAATCTTACACGACAAAATGAGCATCAATTCAACTGCTGACAGCCGGTATACACAAGAACATAATTTTTCATCAGAACATGTACGGTTGATAGGGTGGTTGGCAACTAATTGATAGGGTGGAATCGGAATTTTATCGTAGGATTATTACACACTTTTTATGTAAAATTGTTTAAATAAATATACAGTATTTTTAAATGATTTGTTTAGTGTTTTTTTGATGTACTATCATATCTGAGTGTATATATTGAACTAATATGTTAATTCAGTGGTCAATAGGAAATATATAATCTAGATTCATTGTATTCTAGAATATATAATCTGTATTGTATTCTAACAGTTAGGATATGATAGTGAGAATGAGATAATTAGGCAACTACTTGATTAAAGGAAAGAAAGAAGATAAGAAATGAGAAAATTTTCTAGTTACAGAAATTAAGGAAAGCACATCATCATCATCCAGATCCCCACTTCCCTTGCATTGCACTAATTAAGGATAATTTATGATAGGCGTCCTTTTAAAATTTTGTTAGTAATAAAATATTATTCTACCAAACAAAACAGTATGGTTCGAATTAACTAGACTTCTTTGGCATACAAATTGAAGAAACGATCAGACAGTTATCCACTTCTGATGGGAGAGACTGAAAAGGAAAAGCCACAAGCCAAGATATAATTAACAAACTTATCTAACCGTTGTTCTTGTGTAAAGACAAACATTACCGCGGCATCAACTCATGCGCCAGGTTAACGTTGTAACTTGGCATGTCTCCACAGTTTATACAGGCCAATTTTCAAAACAGAGCTCAAAAGTAGGCGGAAATTCATTTTTTGTCACACTTTAAACTGATGCCGCACTCTAGCAATAACTACTTCCTTTACTTAGGACACAATTACAGCTTTGTTTTCCAGTTGAATGACACTCCTGGGAATTCCGACAGATTTGAAGATTCCGACGAAGATCGCCGTGCTAAACTAATGTCATCTCGTCAGGCCATTCATGCATGATGGAACATGCCCTAACTTTCAGCATGCTGATTTTGCCTCTCCCGTTCAAAGAAGAAACACAAATTCACATTGATACTTCAAACATAAAAACAAACCCTTATTTATAAGGAAAATACTTATTTTACTTCAGCTAACTCTTCCTCCTCACGCGGATTGGAATTAATTAAGTATGGAGATCTTGGGCCAGGGGACGTCTTGGGACGAAAATGCATTCAGCCCTTAAAAAAAGTGATGTTAAAGGCGGAACTGCCTTTTATCAATCACCATTAAAAACAGTTTCACCTTTAGCCAATTAAAGGTGGTTCCGCATTTTTTTCCAAAACCATCTTCTATTGCCACCTTTAATGAGCTGGTCTCTACTAGTGATTCTTTCATAGTTGGCCAGGTAAAATCACACTGGGCGAGGAAGAACTTAAATTTCGCCGCAGCGTGAGCACCAACGACACACCTAGAGAATAAAAACATCAAACATCAAACTAAAATTAATTAGGATTAACCTAAACCATGTTGTCATTCAGAAATAACATTATTATACCTAATTAAATAGATAAATAATAAAATTATTATACGTAATTAAATATATTAATGAGTAAACATATTTCTTATTAACTGTGAATTTTTTAATGAAATTTAAAGTGAAAAAGAGGGAGTAATTACTTTATATCATTCATATTCACTTACTAAAATTAAATTTATATCATTCAAACTAACCGTCAAAATCAACTAATTAACTTAAAATAAATTAATACTCCATTCGTCCCAACCTATTTTGCACATAGTTTTTTTTTGTTAAAAAATGTCAAACTTTAAACTCGTATTTAAATAGGTATATGAACAATAATTTTATCATATGAGATATAGTTAGATTCGTCAAAACATGTAGTTTCTAAATATCAAATTTTTTATGTTCCATTATTGTCCGTAGCTACACATATTTACAATCAAATATATTTATTGGAGACCATAAAAATATTCTATGCAGAATAGGTTTGGACAGAGGGAGTAGTAGAATGTCTATCTTGAGGGGGCTTCGGTCACGCGACCACCGTTGTTGGAACAAGGAAACTATGCCTATTGGAAGGCACGCATGAAGGTGTTCATTGGAGCATTAGATGATCAAGCTTGGAACAATGTCATAAATCATTACACTCCACCTACAGTAGCCGAATCTGCGGGATCAAGCTCATTGACGGCTAAACCATTCTCTGAATATTCTACCGAGGAGCACAAAGCACACATGTCCAACTCAAAGGCGTTAAATGCCATTTTTACGGCAGTGGATGAAGATCAGTTTAAGATGATTGTAAATTGTGAGACTGCTAAAAAGGCGTGGGATGTGTTACAAACTTATCATGAGGGGACAAGCTCCGTCAGAGAATCAAAGTTGCAGTATTACACGGCAAAATTTGAAGATCTAAAGATGCGCGAAGATGAGACTATTTCTGAGTTCAATGGACGAGTCTGAGATATTGCCAACAAAGCTTTTCAGTTTGGCAAAAAGTACAAAGATCACAAGCTTGTAAGAAAGGTTTTGAGAGCACTGCCACCACGTTTCAACATGAAGGTCACAGCGATTAATGAAAATGGAAGGATAGGAACAATGACACTTGATGAACTTATGGGTTCACTGGAATCTTATGAGATGGAAATACTGCAAACAAAAGCAGGTAAGAAAGAGATGGCTTTCTCAAGCATAACCGCTGGAAATTCAGAAGTGTATACAGACAATGAAGAGTCCGATGAAATTGCAAACATAACCAGGAACTTCTCCAGATTTATGAAGAAGGTGGGCAGGAAGCCACAAGAGAAGTCAAGTGGAAGCAAAAATCCAAACGCAAACTCCACTCCAAGATTTGGCCAAGAAATTGGTGTTGAAACACCAAAGTTCAAGTCAACAAATCCAAACCTGAACAGGAAAATCCAATGTAGAGAATGTGAAGGTTTCGGGCACATACAAGCTGAGTGTGCCAATACACTTAAAAGGCAAGGAAAACCGTATGCCGCAACCTGGAGTGATGATGATGGAGGAGATGATGGTAAGGATGGAGAGGAGTATACCAATCATGTTGCTTTCGGTGTGTCAGTGGTGGAGCTAGAAGAATCTTTCGAGGAAGAAGTCAGTGTGCTGAATGAAAGTGAGAGTGGTAGCTCAGATGAAGAGAGTAGCAGCATTTGTGATGATGACATTCGCAAGGAGAGCATGGAAATGTACAAGATGTGGTTGAAAGTAGCGGATGAAAACAAAGACCTCAAGTCCGAGAACAAGAGATTGAGTGAAAATGCTAAAATGAAGGAACTTGAAAAAGAAAAGGCGATCAGTGAACTGGAAAGAGTAAAGATGGAACTTGCTGGAATGGTGCAACGAGCAGAGGCAGCAGAACAAGCTATTAGACGTCTCAATACAGGGAAAGCTAAGCTCGAAGATTGTCTAAAAATGGGACAGACGACCAAATACGGAATTGGCTATGAAAGATCTTCACCAGTGAATTCATGGAGCAACAAGATAGATCAAGGTGCACCGACTCCAAGAATAATCGAGAGAAATTGCCTCACCAAAAGGATCAGACGATGCGGATACTGTGGAGCTCTAGGGCATGTGAGAAATAGGTGTTTTAAACTACTTAGGACACTGTTCTCTAACTCAGCAGATCGAAGTTTCAACACCGTGCCAGGATATGATACAGGGCACCGTTTCAACTCTGGAGGATACAGAACCGGAGTTCTGAACACACGCGTTAATCAAAGTCCGCATCACATCACTCGACCAGTAAGCCAGGTATGGGTTCGAAAATCTCAAGATGTTTGTTTTATAAGTTTTGTATGTTTTGGGGCACATACAGGAAATTCTTGGTATTTCGATAGTGCGTGTTCAAGGCACATGACTGGAGTTCCTGAATTTCTGCGAAAATTCAAACCTGGATTTGGTGGATATGTTAGATTTGGTGATGGGAAACGCAGTAGAATAATCGGCAAGGGTGAGTTAGCCATCAAAGGGCTTCCGGTGTTCCAAGATGTGTTGCTGGTGGAAGGTCTGAAAGCAAACTTGTTGAGCATTAGCCATATATGTGACAATGAAATGACAGTGTTTTTTGACAAGGATAAATGTGTAGTAAACCATGGAACTGGAATATTCACTGGATCTAGATCAATGGATAACTGTTATTTGCTCGATCAAGATGTCACTTGCTGTAGCTTGGAAAAAGAAGTCATAGAGCCTATTAATGTGATGGTTGATGATTCAGAGGAATATACTATGGGTGAATGTGATATCCTCGACACAGAGAATCCTACTGGTGTTGAAACACCAGCACAGTCAACCGGTGTTGGAACATCGGAAACAGTGACACATGAATCTGAACAAAGTCCAACCAAATACATGCAGTTAAGGGATAAAGGAGGAACCGTGGCCAGATTGGAGTCGATGAGGCTAATGTTGGCAGTATCATGCATGCTGGACTTTACTCTTCATCAGATGGATGTCAAGAGTGCATTACTGAATGGTCTAGTAAAGGAAGAAGTTTACGTGGAGCAGCCTAAGGGGGTTGAAGACTCACATTTTCCTGATCATGTCTATCGGTTGAATAAAGCATTGTATGGACTCAAGCAGGCATCACGTGCATGGTATGAGCGACTGACACCCTTTCTGATTCAGAAGGGATATCGTCGAGGGGGAGTGGATCGTACACTGTTTGTGCTGCATAAGGGGACAAATCTTCTAAACGCACAGATTTACGTTGATGATATTGTCCTTGGATCCACCTCTTCAGCATTGGTGAAGGAGTTTGGTGACCTAATGACTACGGAGTTCGAAATGAGTATGGTAGGTTTCAGTGACTCTGACTGGGCCGGGAATGCTGATGATTGTAAGAGTACCACTGGTGGTTGCTTCTTTGCTGGATCAAATCTGGTCAGTTGGTATAGTAATAAGCAGAACTCTATATCATTGTCTACGGCTGAGGCAGAATATTTAGCTGCAGGGAGTTGTTGTGCGCAGCTATTATGGATGAAGCAGATGATGAGAGACTATGGATTCAATGATGTGAGTTTGACAGTCTTATGTGATAATAAAAGCGCCATTGATATCTCCAAGAATCCTGTGCAACATTCGAGGACAAAATACATCGATATCCGACATCAGCTTACCAGGGATTTGGTCGAAAAAGGAGAAGTTACAGTTCATTATGTCCCAACATCAGAACAACTTGCTGATATCTTTACGAAGCCTCTGGATGGTGAGACTTTTGAAGGCCTCAGACAGCATTTGGGAGTGTGTCGAATGTAAGGTACCCAGATCTGTCTATTCTGTTGTATTATTTACTATTTTCCTTTAAGTACAGTCGAAAAAATAGAAAAACAGAAAATACCAAAAAATTTGGTGAGGTGGTATTTAAACACCACATGATGATGCTGTGTTGCATCCCTGGGTCAAAGTGGTGAAGTCCACTGATTTTGCCAAAGCAAAAGGCATGGAGTTGGAGCGTTTTGATGGTCCTCTGTTCGTGCTTCAAGAATATCTAAGACAATTGCCCATTCCGGTGGTGGAAATCAATGACAGTGATAAGGAGACAGTCTATGCAGGGAGAGCTATTGAAATTGAAACAGTGTCTATGTTGAAGGAATCTGAGAGTGCATCTGTGATAGTGGAGAATGAGTCTGAGACAGGAGAAATCGAGGATGATGTTATGGATCAGCAAGCAGGTGCTGACAATGAGAACTATGAAGTGAATAGTACTGGTATTGCTACACCAGGAACTGTGATGGGTGAGACCGTGTCAGAATTATTAGAGTCTGCTTCTGAGAATGGAGAAGATGAGGATATAACTGAAAAAATTCAGAGAGTGCTGATGTGACTGTTTCTGGTATTCAAACACCAGTTGTGAACTCTAATGTTGATGACCAGGTACCTGTGAATCCAACACAGGATGTGGAATTTGGCTGAAAGGGAGCAAAATCCTGAGGGGTATGATCTTGAAAATCTGGCAAAACTGACTGAAATAGCCAGTGGTGAAGACACAGTAGAGGGTACTGGTGTTGGTTTTGAAATACCACTCGAGACCAGACAGACGTGGGTCAAAGAGAAAATGCATGGAGGTGGGTGTTGAAACACCAACAGAGTCTGGTGAAATGCATATCACTCAGATGTCAAAGAAGGCCAGGGATAGTGTGGCCTCTGCTTTCAAGGGTGCTCGAAGGTCGAAGAGGTGCAGAGATAAGAGTATGGCCACTAGTGAGGACAGTGATGAGCCGATTGAGCTGAAACTGAAGAAGTTACGTGTAGACCGACAACAGAGACCAGTTGAGCCTCAGGCACTACCTGCACCTGAGGAAGATATTGGCAGAAAGGCCAGCTGATGCTGTAAAATATAAGGAATGTGGATTCACAGACTATTTGCACCATCTCAAGGTGTTTAAGGCAGCTACCTGTTTCTGTGACTATAACAAGCAACTTGTGCTGGAGTTCTATTCGAATCTGAAAGCTGAATGTGAAGATGAAGAATCACCCTGGTTTCATAGGGTTTATGTGCGTGGAGAGATAGTTGAGTTTTTCGCCAGAGGCGTTGAACCAGTGTCTGAAGCGTAGCTCGTCAAGGGATGGCAAACCGGTGTTCCAACACCAGATGCCAGAGAATTATGATGAGGTGGCGGTAGAGCTTACTGGTGGAGTGGAGAGCTCATGGCCTGAGACTGGTCGACAGCAGATAACTGCGTCTAACCTCAAGTCCAGTTTGGGAGCGCGTTGTAAGGTGACTATGGGCAGATTGATCTTTAATGATATCATTGATTGTGATCGCAAGACCAGGAAGGAAGCTCTGTTACATCCGTGTGTGATCACTACGGTGCTGCAAAAAGGGGGAGAAGCTATAAGGGACTCTGTTGAGTGGATTACTGTCCAAGTCTTAAAACCGATGGTAGAGTGGTCGAATTATCAAGGACTTACCTTGGATTCATCCGGAAGAGGTTTGCTCGGATGCTGGTATGTCGAGGTTGAAAGCTATTGAGGCTCGAGTTGGAGTATGCCAGGAACTGATTGAACGACATCAGGGTATTTTGGCAAAGCTTCAGGGGGAGTTGGCTGCTTTGGAGGCTGAGCGAGGGATTTTGCTGGCTGCAGCAACTCAGAATGCTGATGGTTCAGATACTAATGGTTCAGAGGATGATGATGTTGTGGAAGAATCTGATGATATGGATTAATTGGTTTTCTTGTCATATTCATGAATTCAGGGGGAGATTTTTGGAGTTTTTTTGGATATTTTGATATGGATATCTGGATGATTTATTCATTTTGTGCATGCTGTCTGTGGATTGTTGAATTCACAAATATGCCAAGGGGGAGATTGTAGAGTCCTCGGGAGTTGGACTTCTTTATGGCATATTGTGAATACTGGTGTTCTGGTGTTTTAACACCACTGCGATCGGGTTTTCTAGACAGCAGGTTATTGCCGTGAATTATGGAGCGAATTATGGAGTATAATTATGCGATCATATCAGAATATTGTGCAGATTATTATGTGATTTCGTGGCAATCTAATTCTGGTAAACGAATATTCCTGTAATAGTTAGGAATTGATTAAGTAGTTTATTTATGGTACAAGTCCTATTAATAAAGGATTGTCCATTTAAATACCAGATTAGAATCAGATCTTTCCTTAGTTTAGAAGTCTATTTATGGTAGAGTTAGACAAGGAAAGAGTTTGATACAAGGCAGGATTGCGAAGGATATAAAAAGAAGAAGATACAACGCAATCATTGAGCGAAGTAATCAAGTTTTTATCTCTACGTGAGATACGTTATTGAAGCTCTTCGTCTCTGGTTTTGGAGGTTCGTCAAATCAACCGACCAAGTTCTTAAAGATCAGAAATAAGGAAGCCTTAATTCCTCGGAAGG
Organism: Rubia yunnanensis; assembly: GCA_037428765.1. Taxonomy (NCBI): domain Eukaryota; kingdom Viridiplantae; phylum Streptophyta; class Magnoliopsida; order Gentianales; family Rubiaceae; genus Rubia; species Rubia yunnanensis. The sequence goes on along the minus strand of CM075064.1, from coordinate 2,795,818 downwards.
AGGAGATCCAGAGAGACGTGTTGATCGTGGGGGTTCAACGGCGTAGGATCGGCAGTGAGGGGATCTCACAACATCCACTCAATAGGTTAGCAATGGATTAGTATTTAAGTTAAGCTTCTTGTACTAAAGACAAGCACGATAATTTTGCCAGAGCTATCTTACCGGTCACTCTCACTCTATAGACTGTTAGTTTCAGAAAATTCGAAAGCAGAAAAACAGAGGAAAAAGCCGAGAGGATTTTGGTGCAGAAAACTGTCTTACTTCTTTTCTCATTCATGCCTTCCTTATATACACAAACTTTGCAATGTTATTCCTGAAAAATCTAACTACCTAACGTGCACATTCTCACGTTCACAAAACAAAGTCAGAGAAAACAACTAACTTCCTACGGATGCGAGACTTGCATCTTTATTTAGCTAAAAATAGTTTAAACTAAGTAAGGAAAAAAACAAATGACTAGATTATCTCACATAGACCAAACTGAAGTCCGCCCAAACCCCATTTCTCGACGAGCCAGAGTCTTGGTTTCCACGATAGCCGTCAAGATCAGAGTTTGTAATGATTACAACTGAACCATCGTCAAAGGCCAGAAGATCTTGGTTTTTGAAGAGCTTAGGGTTCTTGAATATTGGGATCCTGGAGGGGCTTGGGATGCAGGTCTTCTTCACGTGCAGGATGGAACTCGGCCCGACAGACGGTGGAGACACCGCGGCAGATAGAACTCAAGCGCGATGAAGTGAGAAGTCGCGGGGGGAGGCGTTCCCGGCCAATGAAAATCAGGCACGTCGGAGGGGATGATGTGGCCGGCGGAGGGGTGGAGAGGAGAGTGGGGGAGGGAGGCGTGAGAGAGAGAGGGGGGGCTAGAGAGGGAGAGAAAAATAAACTATATATGAGCTTGGGATTTTGTTTGTATAATGGCCCAACAGCCCATCATCTTCCAACTATCAATCATACTCGGTGGATTATCAACAACTGTGGAAGACACTATGGCATTTGAATATACCGGAGAAGGTCAAGTTCCTTGTCTGGAGATTGGTACGGAATGCAGCACCAACAGGACCGGCTCTAAGAAAGAGAAATATGGAGGTGTCATCGTTTTGCCAAATGTGCCATAAACATATGGAAACATCGTCTCACATCATTCTCGAATGTGACATCGCAAGAATGGTCTGGAGGGCTTCCAGACTCGGGTTTGATTTTCATCAAGGATCCCCTTTGAATCTGGAATCGTGGCTTCGACAATGGTTCAAATCGGCGCCCACAGATGAGGATTTAAATCTATCATGTATCATCATATGGTCGATTTGGTGTGCAAGGAATAAGGCTACAATTGAAAATCAAGCACCTTCGGTGGACTTCATTCTGGCAACTATAAATGAAACTTTTGAAGGGGCCATGGTCGAAAATCAAACAGCTCTCACAGTTTTAGCAAATCCCAACTCTTCCCAATTGGCGCTAGAACATTTATCGACCCTGCCCCAACCAGACAGACCAAGGGAGGAACAAGTGGGGGACATTACACTCATATGGTATACAGTGGATAATCATATCAATCCGGTTTATCAAGACTGGTTTTGTATCAACACAGATGCGGCTTTTCAGAAACAGGATGGCAAGGCAGTTGCGGCTTGGTGTGCGGTCCAGGATTCAACTACTACCACCTTCACTGGTTTTCGTTCACTACAGGCGACATCACCAACCCAAGCGGAGCTTAGAGCCATATTCGAAGCAATGTCACATGCTAGCTTTCTGGGTATCCCTCGCATCTGTATCCGTACGGACTGTGAATTGGTCCTTACACATACCAGTAAATTCCCCTTGGTCCCACCGGATCTCAAAGCTTTGATTAGGAATATCAGAATGCTAGCTATGGTTTTTCATAATGTGCACTTCATGAAAGTGCATAAATCTGTAGTTCTAAATGCGCATAGTCTAGCACAACTTGTATTCAGGCATTCTCGATAATATAAGAGCATGATTATTATTCTTAAAAAAAAAAAAAGGCATTGATTTAATGGCATTGATTTAATGGCATTGATTGGAATCAAACAGCCTTTAAAATAAAATATGGGGCTCAGGAGGGAGTTCTAGTTTCGAGTTTGATTGGGTGGAGCCCCCCTTTGACGGCATAACATGCCTCAAGTTTGATTGGGTGGAGCCCCCCTTTGACGGCATAACATGCCTCAAGTTTGATTGGACGACCCTCCTGCACTAGTGCATACACAGTCATCTTTTGTTTGCTCTTTGATAATCAACTTATTATATCCCATATTTTTTTAATTCAATAGTCAATCGGACATATTATGGTGATATGGTGATATGGTGATATGGTGATATGGTGATATGGTGATATGGTGATATGGTGATATGGTGATATGGTGATATGGTGATATGGTGATATGGTGATATGGTGATATGGTGATATGGTGATATGGTGATATGGTGATATGGTGAATGGACGGGCACTTCTTACATTTTCAAGAAAAGAGGAAGATTTCCCCCCGAGAAACATGAGGATCTCACTATTCTCCTCGTCACATATATGATATGTTTTTCTTTTTGAATTGTTTCTTTCATATTAGAGAAAAGTGTATATATAACCCTATATAATTGGTGAAAGTGCAAATATAACCCTGCAATAATGAAAGTGCAGATATAACCCTGCGATAATTGAAAGTGCAAATATAACTCTGGTCAGTCAATGCTGGAAATAATGGCTTTAGGGTTATATTTGCACATATGTATAATAATTAGGGTTATATCTGCACATATGTATAATAGTTAAGGTTATATTTGTACTAAAAAATAACTCAGGGTTATATTTGCACTTTCTCCCACATATAGGGTTATATTTGCATGTTACCCTTTATATTAATATACAGTAAGGTTGTTTGAATTTCATCTAGTCATACTATATTTACTTTCAAAATTTAATTATATCCATTTATTTCATTCAACTAAATTCAAATATGTAAAACTATGGTGTGATATATAGAGAGAAATGGAGGGAGTACATATCAAGTAATTGTTGCAATCTCCGAATGAAACAAAAAGATATTCATTAATGAGCAACTACAGAGACAAGTTCATAGTTTGCACTCTTTTACCTTGGGACATCCTACCTATTTTTGTACCCTTCACTTTATTTTCAATTTTGGTTAGGTTTATTCATTTTTAATTGGGCTAGCCCAATTGTAAGGCTGAAATAAAATGTAAAAGGAAAATACAATACCAGTACCCCATTAGCACATAGGTCAAATATCATTAAATAATGAATAATTAAAAATACTTTTCTTTCTCTCAACAAAAATAGACGGGACGGAGGGAGTAGGACTTTTAGTTCCCCTTTCATAAATCCCCGCTACATCCTTTTATCCAACAAAAATAGAGAGAGGGGGGGCTGCTTGATGCTAATTCATGAGATTTTCCCTACTCAGCTGCTTGATGCTAATTCATGAGATTTTCCCCTCCTTAGCAAGGAACACAATTGCCATGACTAAAGCAATAAAGGTGAGAAACTAAACACATTCATATGACAAATCAAGCTACTGCACCAACCAGATAACAAACAACTATGGTTGTGCTGCGACCACGACCAGCCTTACAATGGACATAGGTACTTCGTCCACATGAAGCATTTTCTACACCAAATGAAACAAAATGAAAGAATTTAGACAGAAGAATTTTTTAAGTGAAAGTGATCAAGTCTCCACAATAATTCCCAAAAGACGGGGCTAATTAGCAATTTGGAAGGCAAATCACTTTCCGGCCTCAACTAATAAATGTCTGTGTTAAAATACAGAGGCTACAAACATATTAAACACAGCACACCCAGGCAGCTGATCCATAAGGTCATGTCCCACTTGATTTCAGACGGCAGAAAGTGGAATGCAGTTATCACTTAGCAGAATAAAAAAGATGCATGATCATAATATCTTGGACTACAATATAAGGCCAAATTAAGCACACTTAAACCCATACAATCGCCTCCACAGTTTCAACAATGTGAACAAAATTATCTTAAAGGCACAAAATGGCAATGACCACTTCGACCTAATATCATCTAATCTTCAAGGAAATAGCATGAACGCCACAACCAGCACCACAATAAGAAATCTTACACGACAAAATGAGCATCAATTCAACTGCTGACAGCTGGGATACACAAGAACATAATTTTTCATCGGAACATGTACGGAACTCAAACAACTAGTCCCATATAAAACATGAGGTTCTTCATTCCACATAATGAATGGCAAGGTAGAGCAGGTTTTCAGCAATTACAGGTACAACATACCTCATACAATGATGTTGTGATAGAATGACTTGCCGCAATAAATTGTATTATTGATATCTGAATATATAGAGAATACAATAGAGGTATAATAAGGAAAGAACTCTAATCAGAATAAATCATAATCTAATCAGGAGTCTGATTTAGTCTAACACCCCCCCCCCAAGCGAAGCTTCGAATGCTCGCCGGCGCACAGCTTGGACCTGAAGAACTCGAACAGTGGACGAGAGAGCCCCTTGGTGAAAATGTCGGCAATCTGAAGAGAAGTCGGAACATGAGCAACGCGCAGCTTTCCGGATGTCACCAACTCACGAACAAATTGGTAGTCGATGTCGATGTACTTGGCCCGCTTGTGAGCCACTGGATTCTGAGCCAAGAAGATAGAACTACTATTATCACATAACAACAGTGGAGAACCAGAAAGTGGAACCCGAAGATCACGAAGCAAATGAGTGAGCCAAACCACTTCTGAGGCAGTGTTGGCGAGAGCACGGTATTCAGACTCAGTGCAAGAGCGAGAAATAGTGGGTTTTTTCTTGGCACTCCAAGAAACCAGATTCCCACCAAGAAAAACCGCATAACCATAAGTGGACCGACGAGTCTCCAGACAGCGAGCCCAATCAGCATCAGAGTATCTTAACACATCAGGAGTACTAGCTGAACAAAACCGGAGACCAAAATGAAGAGTGCCACGAACATACCGCAAAATCCGAGTCACAGCAGCAAAATGGTCATCTCTGGGATCCTGAAGATACTGACTCACCGTGTTGACCGAGAATGCCAAATCCGGGCGAGAGATGGTGAGATACTGAAGAGCACCAACAAGAGAACGATAAAGGGTAGGATCCCGAAATGGAGGACTGGTAGAGCTGTGAAGCTGAGAACCAGCAACAAATTGAGTAGAAACAGGTGCCGCGTTAGCATACCGGCCCGATTCAAAATATCCCGAGCATACTTTGCTTGGCCAAGCCGTAATCCTGAGGAGGTAGGCGAAACTTCAAGACCAAGAAAGTAATGAAGAGCACCGAGATCCTTGATTGCAAACTCTCTGTGTGTCCGATCAATGAACTGGCAAAGAAGAGTCGAGTCATTGCCTGTAAGAATGATGTCGTCCACATACACAAGTAGGTACAGTAACGACGACCCTCTCGAAAGGACAAACAAAGAAGTATCAGCTGAGCTGCACCAAAAACCAAGCCGTGTTAGATAACTGCTGAAACGTTGGAACCAAGCCCGAGGAGCCTGCTTAAGACCATAAATGACCTTTCGCAAATGACAAACATAGTCTGGATGGACAGAATCCTGATAACCAACGGGCTGCTTCATGTAGACTGGAACATCAAGAACACCATTAAGGAAAGCGTTCTTGACATCCAACTGATGAAGTGGCCAGGAACGCATGGTGGCTATGGCAAGAACCGTCCTAACAGTGGAGACTTTGACCACAGGACTGGAAGTGTGGTCAAAATCAAAATCCGGAATCTGCGAGAAACCCTGCGCCACAAGTCTAGCTTTGTGACGCTCAAGAGTGCCATCTGGTAGATACTTGAGCCTATAGACCCATTTGGAGCCAACAATGTTGACATTCGAAGGTCGAGGCACCAAATCCCAAGTGTGCTGACCACGAAGAGCGGCTATCTCATCATCTATGGCTGAAACCCAGGCTGGATCCTGAAGGGCAGAGCGATAATCAGTGGGCTCTGTCTGAGAGAGGAGTGCGGCAGTGAGACCATGAGCAATAATATCCAAATAATCCCGGTGCTGAATGGCACCAGTAGAAGACTGAGTGGCCATCCGATGAGTACGAAGTGGGGGCGGCAAAGATGGAGGAGTCGAACCAGCTGATGACACCGAGGAAGATCAAGATGCGCTGACCGGAGAGTGGCTGTCGGAAGTCACCGGAGAAACAATAGCCGATAAAGGCTGAGACGTGGTGGCCAGTGGCTGAGACGGTGGCTGAGGAGTGATGGCCAGCGGCTGAGGTATGGTGGGCGTTGGCCGAGGAGCTGGGTCCAGGTCAACCATCCAGATGGAAGATGGTGGTGAAGGAGGGGCAGCTGGAACAGCACAGACATAGGTGTGGTGGCCCCAATCGATGAAGTAACAGTTCCATAAAAAAAATGATGAAATCTCCAGATCTGAAATCGAACGACTGTCCGTGGAAGATGAGACATAAGGGAAGAAAGTTTCATCAAAACGAACGTGGCGAGAGATATATATGCGCCCAGAAGTCTGATCGAGACACTGGAAGCCCTTGTGACGAGGGCTATAGACAATAAAAACACAGGGAATGGATCGGGGTGCAAACTTATCAGTAGCAGTGGCACGCAGACATGGAAATGCACGGCAACCAAACGGGTGAAAGAGGGTATAGTCAGGCACATGACCAAAAACAACCTCAAAAGGTGATTTTCCACTCATAACTGAACTAGGCAGACGGTTAATAATGTAAACCGCGGAGGAGAAAGCTTCCATCCAATAACAGTACGACACAGAAGAGTGAAAAAGCATGGCAAGACCAGTCTCTGTGATGTGGCGATGCTTCCGCTTAGCCCGGCCATTCTGAGCAGGTGTATAGGGCGAGGACATCTGATGATGAATGCCACATGATATGAGACGAGCCTGAAGTCGGTGATTAGTAAACTCGGTGCCACCATCGGTCTAAAAATGTTTAACCCTAGCAGAAAACTGATTCTCAACGAATTTCTGAAACTGGATAAAAGTGTCACAGAATTCCGACTTATGCCGCATCGTAAGAAACCATGTGAATCGCAAAAAATCATCAATGAAAATGGCATAATAAGAGAAACCACCGACAGATAAAATAGGAGCTGGTCCCCACAAACCACAATGTACTTTATCCAATAAACCAGTAGCGCGTTTGTCACTAGTGGAAAAGGGCAAACGGCTACTCTTGGCCATCTGACAAGGAGAGCAACTGACAGGTGCAGGCATAGCAGAAGTGACAGAAATAAGGCCCCGTTGATTCAATAACTGAACAGTATCATGAGACACATGACCGAGGCGAGAGTGCCACTGCTCAAAAGAAGCATGAAACTTTGTAGAGCGTAGTTCGCCTAAAAAGCTGGAATCACCAGTCTCAAGAAAATAAAGACCTGAACTATGACGGCCTTTACCAATTATCGTCCATGTATGCTTATGCTCAATGGAAAATGCATCGGCATCAAATATAATACGGACAGGTAAATCACGAGTAAGCTTACTGATGGACAATAAGCTTCTAGTAATCTTAGGAACTACCAGAACATCATTAACAGAGAAACCAGAGAAATGACATTGGACGATATGAGAAATAGATAATGATTCACCATTTCCAACAAGAATAGAATCAGAACCACGATAAGATTGTACCTTATCAAGATGACTGGTGTGAGCAGTGATGTGAGATGTAGCACCCGAATCAACAATCCACTGATTTGATGAAGGATGACGATTGAGACCATTCACACTGGCCTGAAACAAAGCTTTGTCCGCAATCCAATTAGCGGAACCATCTGCCCGAGAAAAAGGCATCAAATAAACCATAGCAAAAGCCCAAGAATTGCACAGAAATTGACTGGGTTCTGATTAGAATATGAAAAATTCGTGATAAAGGACCTCAACTCGCGATAAGCAGCATCAACTCCCGATAAATAGCATTAACTCGCGATAAACAGTATTAACCCGCGATAAGCAGCATTAACTCGCGATAACATGAATGACGCAAGAAATCGGAAAGTTTTGCGAGTCGAATCGAGCGTGACTTCACGCGCTGGAATGACGAACGCGCTGGAATCTCCTTCGCGTGTCACTTCACACACGTGACCTTCACGCGGGCGCGTGGATCTCACCACTGGAAAAACGAGGATAATTGCCGCCGGAAACACGCCGCTAAAGCTCGCTGCTGGAAGCACGAAACTCATCACTGAAGATGGGTTCCAATGCCGTTGGAGAGAAAAGCTTCACCGATCGCCGTGAAGAATGGCTTCGCCGATCGCCGTGAAGAATAGCTTCACCGCTCGCCGTGAAAAATGGCTTCGCCGCTTGCCGTGAAGAATGGCTTCACCGCTCGACTCTGGAAGAAGCCTCTGGACGACGACGATGCCTCTAGATCGATGACGATGCCTCTGGAAGAACTCCGATGCCAATGAGCCAGTTGGTACTCTAGTGGGCAGAAAAATTCCGCCGGAATTTGACCAGAAACTTCCTCCGGAAAAAAAGAGGTGCTGAACAGTAAATTAAAATTTAGGGCTTAGGATCAGAACTTGCTCTGATACCATGATAGAATGATTTTCCGTAATAAATTGTATTATTGATATCTGAATATATTTAGAATACAATAGAGGTATAATAAGGAGAGAACTCTAATCAAAATAAATCATAATCTAATCAGGAGTCTGATTTAGTCTAACATGTTAAAACTAGAGTCTCATACGGCTCATTAGCGTGATAACTGCTCCAACACCAAGATCCTTCAACCGGCAGACATCAGACCTGAACAGTACTGCACCTAATAAGACAAACTAAAGCAACAGAACTTCAACCACAGAACATGAACTTGAACAATCAGTCCAACAAGGCAAATGCACTGCATCAAAGTTCAAACTTTATGCGAAAAAATTAGCTCATACAGTCCAATTCGAAGAAAAGTCAAGACTACAGCAAAATCTAACACCTAAAAACGAATCCAAATCCAAACATAAGAAAACCCACAACACATAAACTACAAAGAATCATAATTTGAATGAAATCTACCACCAAGCCAAACATTTTCCCACCAGAAACAAGGGGAGGGGGCATTAAAAAAATTGTGGGAAAAAAACAGCACAAAATGTAAATAAAAAAACCAAAGAATAACACAGTATACCTCATCGATCCAGTCCCACCAGCGGAAATCAGTCTGAATCTTGTTTCTAACGACGTTATAAACCAAGGTCGGGTAAAACAGTGCCCTAGCACCCACTCCCACTAATACCCGACCTGTACCGCCGCCGGAACTTGAACAATTTAGAGAATAGGCAAAATAGTTTTCATCTTGAAATTACCAAAATACCCCTTACCATACTGGAAAAAATGGCACGTGACCGGCACGTGCGCTTGAAAACCAGAAATCTGACCGAAAACTGGGTTTGGGGACCAAACACAATGTTTTGGATTTGTAAGGTACCATCTAAGGGTTGTTTTGCACATGGGGACCAAAAGATAGGAAAAGATACTTTGTAGGAGACCAAAAAAATAATTTAGTCATGTTTTAAATCCACAAAGGCCCAAAAACGTACACATTCAAAGGGGCCAATCGTCAATTGACACGTGGATAAAGAAAACAGAAAATAAAACAAAGAAAGCAAAAAAGACTAAAACCAACAACAGCTCCCTTCCGTTTTCCCTTTCCTGCTTTTGACCACATCGTCTTCACTCCGCTTCCATCTTCATTCTGTGCTACCTGAAATCATATCATTCTTCAGCCCCCCCTCAATCTGGGCAGGAGAGAAGTATCGGAAGTACATATTGACAAGATTAAGATGAAACAAGGAAGCCGAGAGGAGTTTGGTAAAAATATCCGCAAGTTGCAAACGAGAGGGCACCTTAGTGGGAAGAAGAACACCAGCCAAATAGTATTCCCGGACCAGGTGGCAGTCTATTTCCAAGTGTTTGGTTTGTTCATGAAAAACTGGATTAGCGGAAATGTAGATGGCCTCCTGATTATCACAGAACAATGGGAGAGGAAATTGAAGTGGAACACGAAGATCCGAAGCCGGGAAGCTGATCCACTTAAGTTCACAACCCGTCATAGACATACTCCGATATTCGGACTCTGCAGAAGACTTAAAAATGGTGGACTGTTTATTGGATTTCCAGGAAATGAGAGAATTACCAAAAAGAATGGCAAAACCAGTGATAGACTTTCTGGAATCAGTGCACTCCCTCCAATCAGCGTCACAATAGGCAGTGGGGGTGGAAGAAGAAGAGGTCGGATAAAAAAGTCCATGGGATGGACAAGAGCGAAGATAACTGACCACATGGAGAGCAGCATGAAGATGATAAGCAGTGGGGGACTGGACAAACTGTGACAGTTGATGAACAGAGTATGTAATATCCGGCCGAGTGAAGCTAAGATAAAGAAGCCGGCCAATCAGTCGGCAAAATGCACCTGGATCAGAAAGGATAGGAGAAGAAGCATTATTCCGCCAAGTGAGAGGTAAAGGTGTAGCAACAGAAGAAGCCTATTGCAGGCCACAATCTTGTATGATGTCCAAGATATACTTGGTCTGGCTGAGAAAAAAACCATCAGGAGAGCGGGCCAGTTCGATGCCAAGGAAGACCCGGACCTCCTGAAGATCCTTAATAGTAAAGGCATGATGAAGAGAATGTTTAACCCGAGCAATGTCACCTAAGGAGTCACCAACAAGAAGGACATCATCCACATAAACTACAACAGCCAGAAAATGCTGTGATGTAATCCTGTAGAAAAGGCAGTAATCATGAGGTGATTGTGAGAAACCAAGGGAGAGAAGGTGATATGTGAACCTCTTGTTCCATTGTCTAGAGGCTTGCTTAAAGTCGTAAAGACTTTTCTTCAATCTTCAAACAAGGTCAGGTGATGGCAAATAGTAACCTGGTGGAGGAGTCATATACACAGTCTCATCAACAGTGCCATGAAGAAAGGCATTGTTGATGTCGATCTGGTGTATGAACCAAGACCTAGATGCTGCAAGAGCCAGTAGAAAATGAATAGTGACAGTCTTGGCCACAGGAGGAAAAACCTCAAAAAAATCAATTCTCTCCAGTTGACTAAAACCTTTAGCAACCAGTCTAGCTTTGTACCTAGCAATGGATCCATCAGGGTTACTTGACTTTGTAAATTCATTTGGATCTAACTGCACGTTTTCCTACAGGTAATGGTATAAGATCCCAGGTTTGGTTTATTTCCAAAGCCTGGATTTCATCCTGCATAGCTCGAACCCATTCAGGGCAACGATTAGCCTGTGAATATGAATATGGTTCATGAATACTTGTAATGGTGCTAAGAAAGGCAGTATAGGCATGAGTGAAGTGAGGAACAGAAGTAGAGTTAGTGATGGAAGAAAGAACAAAATCTTTGGTCCAAACTAGAGGTTGTCGAACTCTCAGAAGTAAAGAGGATTGTGTAAGTAAGGGAAGAGAAGGAGATGAAGAAGACTGAGCATCTTGTACTAGTGGTTCAGTAGAGGGAATAGAGCAAGAGTCAGAAGTAGGAGAAAGGGTATGAAACGGAGGAGTAGAGGAAGAATGAATAGGCATTGCAAAGTCAGACATCTGAGAAGAGGGAATGAAAACTTGAGAATCATGAACAGGATGTGGGAAAGAACTAGGAAGAGTATGAACATGAATAGAAGAGGAAGATGATGATGGAATCTGAAATGGAAGAATAGAAGGGGTCTTGTAAGGAAATTTATCCTCATAGAAAATGACATCCTTGGAGATGATGACTCTTTTGTTGGTGAAGTCAACAAACTTTCCGTATTCTCTCCAGGTTTACCAAAATTCAACAAACGTCTATGAATTTAACAAAAAGTTAAATTTCTAAAATCCTAACTAACTAACTGCCGACTGAATTCTACTTGGATTTGTAAATTTTGCATCCCTCGATTCATCTATATATAAGAAGACCCTAACTCCCTAAATTCATTAATTCCTTCCATTGCTACAGATCGATCTTCGAATTCTCAATAGTTAGAAAGCTGGAACAACCTCAAATTTTTAATCGTTAGAAAACTGAAACAATGGAGGATCTAGGGTACAGTTTCCGACCATCCGTCCAAGAACTGATCGACGTTCTCGAGTTCAAGTCACGTGGCGGCGGCGATTTTTCCCAGATCCAAGAAAACACCGGCGACATCACCGAAATGGATCTGTACGGCAAGGCCGAAAAAGAGCCATGGAAGATATTACACAACGTCAACGAATGGAAACTTGTCGGCGACTCGTAGAAGAAAGCCACGTACGTGGTTACTAGGTTGCCGAAAATGGTCGGAGACAATAAGGTTGCAAGAAAAGCCGGTGGGGGCACCTGGGTGGGACAAACTCAGCCCACAGTGTTTGAGAAAGACGGCGAAGAGATCGCGGCGATGAAGAGTTTATCCTATGTATTGCGGAATTAGTGTTGTTATGGAATTAGTGTTAATTTGCATTAGTATTGGAATTGGATTTGTATTCCTACCATAATTGTAGATATAACTGTATTCTATTACCTTCTCCTAGCTGGGATAGGTATCTTGTACTACTATATAATATATCCTGAATTCATGAATAGAATACACATTATTACCCTTATTTTCTACATGGTATCAGAGCCTAAAATTCTAAAACCTGAATAGAAAATTTTCCACTGCATTAATCCTTGCCGTCCGACGTCTACGCGCTGCCGAACTCGACGTCACGCGCCGATCACCGTTCCCCACCGTTCAACGTCTGACGTCCGCTGCCCTTGCTCACGCGTCGCCGCTCACTCTGTGTAGGCGTGTCCTGTGCTCCTGATTTGTACCTGGTTTTAACAATATGTTTGGCTCCGAAGATCAGCCTGGTTCTGCTGTTCCGAAGATTCAAGATATGAGTAGTTATGATGTGATTACAGCTTTACTTCAGCAACTGCAATTGCAATCTGGCCCTTATCCTACTTTACCAATTGGTCGTGTGTCGATTGATCCTTACTTCATTGGTCCTGGCGATGGTCCAGGTTTAAAACTTGTACCGATCGTGCTGAAAGGTCAAGAAAATTACAATGAATGGTCTGATGCGATTTGTCGCGTATTCTTGGCCAAGCATAAGATTGGGTTCATTACTGGATCCATTACCAAACCCCAAGATAATCATCCTGATGCTGTTGTTTGGCCTGGGGTTGATGCTACTCTTGTCTGCTGGATCTTGCAAAATCTAGATCCGGTGTTAAGATCTCCTACAAGTTCTTTTTCCACAGTCAAGGATTTGTGGGATGCTCCGAAGGCATGATTTATTTTCGCCAATGGTACAAAGCTTTTGCATACGCAAGAAGCCATCCAAGGTTGCAGGCAAAACGGCCAGCCCACCAACATCTACTTTGCCACTCTGAAGAAGTTGTTTGCAGATTATCACTGCATGCGACCTCCCCTGGTTTGTACCTGTGAAGATTGCAAGGTATTATGTCAGTGCAATTTTGCTGTGAAAATCTTCCAAGAGAGAGAGAAGGATCTAATCTACCAATTCATCTCTGGTCTTGACGAAGGTTTTCACACATTGCGATCCCATATCATGAGCATTGAGCCACTGCCATCTGTCATGAAGGTCTATGCCCTTGTTGCTCAGGAGGAGAATCATAGAGCTATCATTCGAGCTCGTGATTCTTCTTCCAACTCCATGGCGTATGTTGCACGATGTTCATCACCTGCAAGTTCTTCGCCGATTGTTCTTCCTGCAGCCGACCGCAAGAATCTTGTTTGTACCCATTGTCGACACAAGGGTCATGATAAAGATACCTGTTTCCAGATACATGGTGTCCCAGAGTGGTTCAAAAAGAGCAAGAAATTGGCACCACATGCTCGGTCATTAGTCAACGCCGGTCAAATAAGTGGCTCCACCGATCTCTCGCTCCCGCCACCGTTCGCAGGAGCCGCTTTGTCGCCACCTAGTTTGGCGGCGGTGGCCTACTATGTTGTCCCTGTACGCTCCGATTTTGGCCCTGCTCTATCTGATGAACAATGGAGCATGACCATAAACATGTTTAATCAGCTTCATTCTCTTACTGGCGATGAGTCCAGTAAGCATACTTTACCATGGATCCTTGATTCGGAAGCCTCTTATCATATGACCAGTGACAAAGGTTCTCTTTCTGATCTTACTACCACTATTGATGTTGTGAATATTTTTCTGCCTGATGGCTCGATGTTCTTTGCTACTCAATTTGGATCTATTTGTTTTGATGGTTTTATGTTGCCGCACGTGTTTAGGGGTGGGCAAAAAAACCGAAAACCGAATCGAAAACCAAATTATCCGAATTCGACTAACCCGAACCGAGTTTAAAATACGGTTTTTGGATAATCGAATTGAATAAACCGAATTCTGAATATGGTTTTTGGTTTGGTTTTGGATATGGAAACTCAACCCAAAAATCGACCCGAATACCGAATTATAATTAAAAAAAATAAATTAAATATTTATATATTAAATTACTAACTAATATAATTCTAATATCATGGCTCAAACTTACAAACTCAGAAATTAATATGTATATATTCATGGCCCAAACATGAATTCATTATGGCCCAAAATAAAAAAAATTAGAACAAAAGTTAAAGAGAAAAAGTTGAAACCATAAGTCAAAAACGGAAGGAAACCCTTTTCTTCTTCTGTTCTTCATCGCGAAAGGCGAAAGCCAAAAACCCTAGCCCTTCTTTTTTCGATCCCGATTCCCCGTCCTTATCTCCGTCGCCACGACGTACTCCGGCGCCACAACGTACTCCGGCACCATAGCCTTGCAGTGGCCGCAACGACGAGGTAGTTGTTTTTACTCTTTGATTTCTGAATCCAAGCATTATGTGTACCTGTTGAACTGTCTGGATTATGAGTTTACTCTATGCTCTGGTAACGTCATGGATGATGTTATTATGTTGACGAGGTAGCACTAAGGTCCCTTTTTCATATTAATTATAAAAAAAATCATCTATCCTTCAACTCACTTGGGGCACCTAATGCAAATTATGATATCAACCTTGAAGAAAGTATCATGTGCACTGATTGTTTACAGACCAGGTTATTTTTTCTTAGTTGGAGCTTCTCTAGCTGGAAGTAGTGGACATGTAATAGTGCCTTGTGAAATGCTCGGGTAACATAGAGTTTAGGAGGAACAAGACATAGTATGCGATGATTCTAGTTCTACACCTGAAAAATGAATAATTGGCTGTAAAATCCTTTGTAGGACAAGGGTCCATTATCCTATTGATTGTATTATCCATTTTTTATCTATTGATTATGCATATAGTTATTCGTGATTGCAGTACTATGTTAAGAATGAAGGGGAGTTCTGTAAGAGGATTGCTCCAAGAAGTTACCTGACTACTGCTAGTCATTTGTTTTATTGTTTCAATCACAAGAAGATTGTAAAAAAACCATGAGAACATTTCCCGACTTGTATAATTTTTGGCCTCATTTTCTCTGTGCATAAATCTATCCTATTAGTATCATACATTGTTTGAGCAAGGCTCAGCTTAATATTGGATTGTTCAGGGCATGTCAGTCATTTCAAAATTTACTAGTATCGACTGGAGTCTTAGGAGCTATCTGACCTTCCTTTAGTTTTTTCTTTGTTAGTTTAATAAATGAATTTCTAATCTTTTGTTATCGCATTCCAAATTCTGAGCATGGTTGCATCTTGACATTTCTCTAGAAATACTGCCTGAGCCCCTTGATATGAATCCAGGGTCTATCTGCATATAAGAATCTTTCACGTACTCGTGTCAAATTTACCACTCTTGGACCTGATTTTTCCTAGTTTTTAAGTCTTGTCCTATTGATTAGTGATTATAATTTGCAGGTTCATGTGTAAGCCATTCGTGGACTTCCACTTTTCTGTAAGGATACACCAGAACATCTTTCGAAAATTGTAGATATTCTAGCTCAGCTTCTAACTGCAGGTAAAACAGATAATGAATTCCTTCTAATGGTCTGTCCTTCGCTGATGTTCATATCTGACTTCAAGGATGTTTCATGCTTATAGAGGAAAACGTTGAGCGCGATGCGGTGCATAAAGCCCTTTTATCCCTATTGAGGCAGGATGTGAAAGGTAAATTTTTAAGCAGAACAATATTTACTGCTTAAAGATTATGTTTTGGCCAAGTGCAGCTTTATAAAGTCCTATTTTTTTGACAAAACCATTATGAAATATGAAGAAGATGATTTTGGGTGAGGGAGTTTTTCTTCTTCCTTTTTTGGTTTGATTTTTAGGATTTGTTTACTTTGCATACTATATTTTTGTCCAGCATCTGACATCAGAAGGTGCGTCTATTTGAATTCTATTTTGGTTTCGTCTACAACCATGATGGAAGCTGAAGAAAATGAATTCATGGGAAGGAGTTTTTCTTTTTCCTTCTACTTGGTTGAATTTTCAGGATCCTTAGATAGAGTGTGGTCGTTAGATTTTAAGAAGTTAGCAAATGCTGAGACACTCAATGATCTACTATAGTATCCAATTGTAGCACTATCATCTGTTTTGTGAAGATAGTGTCACTTAATTCTAAGGATTCAGTAATCATATATTTAAACCCTTTTTTTTTGTTTTGGGCGCATTCGTTTACCAAATGGTTTTTTTTCTTCTTCATCACTTCGCATTTAACTACTAGCCTTGGAAATAAACTCTTTAAATTTATAGTCATGTTTGCAGGATCATTATATGATCAGGGTATTAGTTTGTTAGAAATACAACGCCATAAAAACATAATGTGTATCTTACATGCTCTTCAACAACAGCATGAACAACTGCATCCGGCAGCATTGGCCTACCAATAATTGTTTGCGTCTCTGAGCCCAACATGAGAACCCGATTTAAAATTAACTGCAACAACAGTAAGCAGTATACGAATCAGTACAGTAACCGTATCGAAGAATATACAGAAACAGCAATATCAATCTGCATGTAAATGAAATAACGTAGAAACAGCATATAGATGCTTTATTATATACATGTTTTGAAGTGCTTGCCTTTGTTTTGTTTTCTTAGTTTTGTGATTTTGTTTTATGAGTTCTTAATTTTTTTTCCAAACTCTGGTTTTGGTGGTTTGTTTAGTAGGACCAAATTTTTGAAGAGCCAAAAGTAAGCGAGGAAGCACAACAAGAAGGTGAGTACTGTAATATTTCCCCATATTTACTGTAATAATTCTTGGTTCGACTTCGACTACTCATGTAGTCATGTGCCTAGGTTTACTAAGTTATTACTAATAATACTGCTAATACTGCTACTTATTACTAATAATACTAATAAATAATAATACTGCTACAGCAATACTGTACTGCTATAGCAATACTGCTACTGTAATCTTGTAATGCTGCTACTTATTAATAATAATAAATAAAAAATGACACTAAGTTTACTCTGATGAAATTTACAGAACATGCTCCAAAATTTCAAAAGTCTATCCTAACAAATACTGAAATACATGTATAGGTAGTAAAACCTGCAAGAATTTCATCTGTAGGCTTCTTCTTCTTCAGAAACTAACTAATATAGGCTTCGATGCTTTTTAACGTTGGCTGTCCAGTTTGGTAGAGTTCAGAAACTGGTTTGTTTGTCATTTTAAAATTTGATTTTGTTTTGCAGATTGAAAAATAGCAAAAATGTCTGATGAGATTG
The DNA here is from genome assembly GCA_037428765.1 of Rubia yunnanensis. Lineage (NCBI taxonomy): Eukaryota > Viridiplantae > Streptophyta > Magnoliopsida > Gentianales > Rubiaceae > Rubia > Rubia yunnanensis. Next base: position 2,778,167 of record CM075064.1, on the reverse strand, counting down.
AAGCAAATGAGAGCAACATTAATTCAACTTTCTCTAGTGAGGGTTCACAAGGATCTAATGGAGCTGTAGGGGTAAAGGGTGTGCATGAAGTGACCCTAAAACGAAAGACGTACAAAAGAAGATCAGTTGTTTGGGATCACTTTATTGAATTCACTGATGATAAAGGTGGTTCAAGAAGTAGATGCAAGCATTGTGGTAGAGAATATGGTTCTAATAGTAAAACTAGTGGGACCACTAATATGAAAAATCATATTAGCACATGTGCAATGAACCCTGATAATAAGCCATCAACCCAATCCCAATTGACCTACAATACATCTTTAAATGGGACTAGCGGTGAGGAAAAAGTTAGCTTGGTGGCTTGGAAATTTGATCAAAAAGATGGTAGGTTGGGTTTAGCTCAAATGATTATTATGGATGAACTCCCATTAAAGTTTGTTGAACATGAAGGGTTTAAACGTTTCATAAGAATTATTCAGCCTGCCTTTGTGATTCCATCTAGAAGAACATTGACTAGGGATTGTTATCAGTTGTATGTTGAAGCAAAATCCAATCATAAATCCCAGCTGAGAAAAATAGCCCCTAGAATGTGTCTTACTACAGATACTTGGACATCAGTACAACGAATTAATCATATGTGTCTCACTGGTCATTTCATAGACAATGATTGGAATTTGAGAAAGGTTATATTGAACTTTTGTCCGGTTGATAGTCATAAGGGTCATGATATTGGGAAATCTGTAGAAAAGTGTTTGGTTGATTGGGGTTTGCATACTATTTGTACTGTTACAGTTGATAATGCAAGTTCTAATGATGTTGCTCTTGACTACTTGAAAAAGAAGTGTGTTAATTGGGGAGGGTCTTGTATTTTACAAGGAAAATGGATGCATGTTAGGTGTGTGGCTCATATTATCAATCTAATTTTTCAAGATGGGGTAAAAGAACTTGGTAATTCTGTTGAAAGTGTTAGAGCATCGGTGAAATATGTTAGGCAATCACCGGCTAAGCTAAGGAAGTTCTATGGTTATGCAAAATTGGAGAATTATGAAAGCTCTAAATCCCTATGCTTAGATGTTGCTACTAGATGGAACTCTACTTATTTGATGCTAAGTGTGGCTTTGGAGTATGAGAGAGCTTTTAGATACTTGGAGCAAGAAGATGACAATTTTGTAAAAGAAGTGGTTGTTCCACAACTTTGGGATTGGGATAATGTTCGTCGACTTGTTGTTTTTCTTAAACATTTCTATGTGCTTACTGTAAGAATTTTGGGTACAAAGTATACTACTGCTGATTCTTATTTGGATGACATTAGTTATATATATGTACTCTTGGAAGAGAATTTGAAGAGCCCCGATGCTGAAATGAGAGAGATGTCATCCTCAATGTTGAGGAAGTTTGAAAAATATTGGGGAAATATGGAGAAGTTCAATATGTTGGTTTTCATTGCTAGTGCTTTTGACCCAAGGAACAAGTTAGACTATTGTGAAATAGTTCTTTGTCAAATGTATGGTGATGAGGAAGGGGCACGCATTGCTGAAATCGTTAAGAGTGCTATGTATGAAGTGTTCAATTATTATAGGAGGATTTATAGTGTAGGAGTTGAACATTCTGCTCAAGTATCTACTTCATCAACATCTTGTTCATCCCATTCTTTTTTGAGTGACAATCTTGACCCATTGAAGAAAATTAGGGATCAAAACAGGGCTGCATTGAAAAAAAAGAAGACAGAATCCGGTTTTGTTAGGGATTTCAAATCAGAACTTGATAGGTACCTAACCGAAGAAAGTGTTGATGATACAAGCATGTTTGAAGCTCCAGATTTCTATGTGTTGAAATGGTGGAAGAGGAATAGTCCTCAATTTCCCATATTGTCCAATTTTGCTAGGGATATTTTAGCTATTCCAATATTTACGGTTGCTTCAGAGTCAGTTTTCAGTACAGGGGGAAGAGTTCTAGATGCATTTAGAAGTTCCTTAACTCCTAAACTTGTACAAGCCTTGATATGTGCTCAAGATTGGTACCGTGGTGCTGGAACTGAAATTAAAGTGGAAGAAAACATTGAGGAGCTTGAAAAATTTGAAGAAGGTAATATCATATTCATGCTAAATTATTTAAATTCTAGTTTGCACTTCTTTAATATATGTTTTTTATTGTAGAAATCCAACAAACAACGATGGAGTCAACTGTTGTGGATGTTTAGCTGCTCCTTTGCTTTGGATTTTTGAAGGTCTGTACAAGATTTATTATCCCTTTTGACTACTAGTTTTCTTTCTCATCCATAAATTTGCAGTCTTTTAAGGGGTTTGTGGTTTGGGGATCAGTTACCATTTTCATCGTCCTTGGTGTTCTTTCTGCATTTTCATGACATACACACGAATAATCCAGAGTTTTTAATTCCAGATGTTCCTCGAGATATATCTTCAAGAAAGCATAGAGTACTAATTGCAGAAACTGTAAAATTTTGCTGCTGCAGAGTTGGTTCTTATTGGGAAACACTGATAATGTATTCCACCATTGCTGTCTGGGTGTAAATTGTAAATGGATTGTGTTAGTTACAATAAAAAATGCCTGTATTTCCATTTTGGCAAAGTAATTATACGAGGAAATCGGCTTATCTAAACTGAACTGAAGTGTAGTTACTAGCTTAACTTAACAGCCAATCTCTAAAAACTTTTCCTTTGGCAACAAAGCACCCAATATTCTTCCTGTCAATCCTGAGCCTTGATATTAATTGACTATGATGCATTCAGTAAAGCTTAATTGATTATGATGCATTCAGAAAATGATGATCTTTGATTTTTCTTTTCAGGTTGCCTCAAGGTGAATATGAATGTGGAGTGCTCAACGGCTTGAAGAATTTGAACACTTTGAAAATAAATTATATAATGAAGTATTTTACTTTAATGTTAAATGTAATGCTAAAGTAAAATTATTGTGATTGAATTTGTAAGGTATTCGTTGGTTTTTTATTTTGAAAACTTGATTTGGTTGATGTAAAATTTAGATTTTTAATTTTCATTAAATTTTAAGCTAAGATGTATAATTTTGGTAATTATTTAATATATATTAAACCCAATTCGGTTTATTCGGTTTCAAACCGAATTCCAACCGAAACCGAATTTCAAATTCGGTTCGGTTTATTCGGGTCGGTTTCGGTTTTGGACTTTTTTGGAAAAAACCGAATAAACCGAACCGAATAAACCGAAAACCGAATAAACCGACCCGACCCCTACACGTGTTATATATCCCTACATTGCACTGCAATTTACTGTCATGCTCTAGATTGTTATCTATCCTAAACTGTCTATCTTTGTTTACTGAAAATTATTGCATGTTACAGACAATCAGTTCGAGGAGAGTGATTGGCGTGGGTGAACAGAAAGGGGGGGTGTTTTGGCTTCGTCTGCTGGATGCTCGTGTTCCCGGTCCTGTCATGCAGTCTCTTCCTACAGTTGCTTCATTGTCTTCTTCTGATTTATGGCATCATCGTTTTGGTCATCCATCTTCCACGGTGTTGTCTTCTATTTCTCCTAGCAATAATAAACATTCCGTACCTTGTTCTATATGTTATAGAGCAAAACAGACTAGGCATTTTCCATTAAGTACTACTAATGTTACTGCATTATTTCAATTAATTCATTGTGATGTTTGGGGACCTTATAATACACCATCTTCTAGTGGTGCTTTTTTATTTCTTGACAATAGTAGATGATTTTTCCCGAGCTGTTTGGATTTATTTGTTAGTAGCTATATCTGAAGTAGCTTCTAGATTTTTAGAATTTAGTGCCTTAGTCAAGAACCAGTGAGGAAGAACCATTCAACGAGTTTGAGCTGATAACGGCACTGAATTTTTGCCTCTCCGGTCTCACTTTACTGCATCTAGGATCATTTTTTAGACATCTATGGTTGATACTCCACAACAGAATGGTCGAGTTGAAAGAAAGCATCGTCATTTACTCAATGTGGTGCGAGCTTTACGGTTTCAAGCCAATCTTCCTATTCAATTATGGGGAGAATGTGTTCTTACTGGTGCCTACCTGATCAACCGAACACCGACTCAGCTTCTCAACGGTCGTACTCTCTTTGAGTTACTCTATAGCCAGGTGCCAAATTACTCTTCTTTACGGGTTTTTGGATGCTTGTGTTTTGCTTCTCGAGTTCCCAGATATCGTGACAAGTTTGCACCAAGAAGTCGACGGTGTTTGTTCCTTGGTTATAATCTTCTCGACTTGGACTCTCGAGTAATCTTTAATACTCGGGATGCTGATTTCTTTGAAAACCAATTTCCGTACTTTGCAACTCAGCAATCTGCTTCAACCAATGAACCCGGTGACGCAACCTCACCACCGCTAGATTCCTCCTCCTTCTCGCCGGAGCCGCTCAGATTTTTCGTCCTGCCTAGCGATGCCGATCAACCGCTACCGAACAACGTTGGTCTTCCGACATCCACCGATGGCCAGCAGACGCCGACTGTCCTTTCACCGGTCAATGCCTACCAGTCAACGCCGGTCAATACCGGTGATTCACCACCGGTCAACGCCGGCCAGTCAACGCCGATCAATGCTAGAGATGCACCTCTAGCCGACCACCTCACGGTGGTCATCTCCGATGGTATGCCACCGGCAACCATCGGCCGTACTCCGCCGTCCAATGCCAGTTCATCCTTACCGAGCACGGTCGGCCTCCCTACACCATCCATCGCTGGTTCTTCTCCGCCAGTTGCCGACGATCCATCATCTACCCGACAAAGTGTTCGATCTCGTCGTCCACCGTCTTATTTGGCTGATTATGATTGTGATGATTCTGCTTGTGCTCTTGTTACTGAAGACCCCCCCCCCCCCCTTCGACTACGTTCCCTCATGCGTCATCACTACCCTCAGGTGTTCTCTACCCTCTTATTGATTTTGTAAATTGTGATAATTTTTCTAGTATGCATTCTAGATTTTTGGGTACTGTAACTTCTAGTGCAGATCCCACTACTTACTCTGAGGCTTCCCATCATTCTCATTGGCGAGATGCTATGGTTGAAGAACTTACTGCCCTGGAGCGGTTTCAGACTTGGACTTTGTCTCCTTTGCCTGCGCATAAAAAGGCTATTGGATGTAAATGGGTTTACCGAACGATGTTTCGTTCTGATGGTACTATTGAACGTCACAAGGCTTATCTAGTGGTTCTTGGAAATCGCTAGGTTGAAGGAATTGATTACACAGAGACTTTTGCCCCGGTTGCAAAGATGAGTTATGTCCGATTGTTCCTGTCTGTTGCTGTTATACGTGGTTGGGAACTGCATCATATGGATGTTCATAATGCCTTCCTGCATGGTGATTTACATGAAGAAGTGTTCATGCGTCCTCCGCCTGGCTATACAGTTCCGCATGGTCAGGTTTGTCGCCTTCAGAAATCTCTTTATGGTCTTCGCCAAGCTCCTCGGAATTGGTTTGCTAAACTGGCTCAGGCTTTACGGACATTTGGTTTTGTTCAAAGTAAGGCAGGTTACTCTTTATTTGTCTATTCCCGTGAATCGGTTTCTTTACATGTTCTAGTTTACGTGGATGATTTGGTCATTGCTGGTAGTTCTTCTTCACTCATCTCTGAGTTCAAGAAATACTTGGGTTCTTGTTTTCACATGAAGGACCTTGGTTTGCTTAAGTATTTCTTGGGCATAGAGATTGCTAAAAGACCGGAGGGGATGTTTCTCTCGCAAAGGAAATATGCTTTGGACATCTTATCTGATACAGGCTTATTTGCTTCCAAACCAATTGATTTTTCGATGGAGCAACAACATGATCTGGCCCGTGTTGAAGGTCCAGCCTACCATGATCCGGAGCAGTATTGCCGCTTGGGTGCCTGATTTATTTAACAATTACTCGTCCTGAACTTAGTTATGCAGTTCATACTGTTGCGCAATTCATGAAGTCTCCTTGTGTTCCTCATTGGCAAGCTGCGGTTCGTGTGTTGCACTACCTGAAGAGTCATCCTAGTCAAGGTTTATTTGTTTCTTCCCGTAGTACTCTACAATTGACTGCTTATTGTGATTCGGATTGGGCCGCCTATCCAATTACTAGGCGTTCTTTATCTGGTTATTTTGTTATGATTGGTGATTCTCCGATTTCCTGGAAGACTAAGAAGCAACCTACTGTTTCTCGGTCTTCTGCTGAAGCAGAGTATCGTGCTATGGCAGTTACCTGCTGAGAGTTATTATGGCTTCGGTCCTTGCTGAAGGACTTAGGGGTTTCACACTCTTTTCCTATGAAATTGTTTTGTGACAGCCAATCTTCTATCCACATAGCAGCTAACCCGATTTTTCATGAATGTACTAAGCACATTGATGTCGATCGTCATTTTGTTCGAGATCTTATACAATATGGCGCTATTGTTACTCAACATATTCGTACGGTTGACCAACCCGCGGATTTGTTCACTAAAGCTCTCGGACGTAATCAGTTTCATTCCTTACTTGGCAAGTTGGGCATTTCTGATCCGCATGCTCCAACTTGAGGAGGAGTATTACGGAATTAGTGTTGTTATGGAATTAGTGTTAATTAGTACTGGTATTGGAATTGGATTTGTATTCCTACCATAATTGTAGATATAATTGTATTCTGTTACCTTCTCCTAGCTGGGATATGTATCATGTACTACTATATAATGTATCCTGAATTCATGAATAGAATGCACATTATTACCCTTATTTTCTACACTATGTTTACCACAGTCTGAGTTCAGAGGTGGCCGGTGCGTACTACATACATGAGTATTATCTGTCGGAACCCTACATGATAAAAATCGGCGCTATGAGCTCCGACATTGTCATTTGCCGGATTATTAGGGACACGGCCAAGCCCTGTCGCTATGGTTTTAAGAATGTCAGGCCGAGAAATAGTAAACGTCGTAAAGTTGATTCTCCTGGGAGCTCTTCCAGCAATGCTACATACTCAACAAGCTCGCAAACTCAAGATTTTCACGGTGAAATGGCTTTACAACAGCCTCCGGCACACAACTACGCCGGTGATTTGGAGTTACAAGAGCCTCCGAGGTACAATTACCCTGGTGATTTGGTGTTACAAGAGCCTCAGGCGAACAACCACGCCGGCAATATGGTGTTACAAGAGCCTCCGACGTATAACTACACCGGTGATATGGTGTTACAAGAGCCCCTGGAGTACAACTACGCGGAATTTACTAAAAACCCTAGTCGGTTCGGACAATGGGTCGATTATCAAAACCCTGTGATTCATCAAGAATATGGTAATGATGTTACTAGTTCTATGATGCTGGAGCATAATCAAGATTCATGCAATTTGGTTTAGGGTTTAGGGTTTAGGGTTTGAAATGCACTAAAGTAAATAATGACAGTTGACCTTCCGTCTAGAGAAATCCTTCCTTTTCTTCCTAACCGTCGTCATTTTCCTCTTCCATCTTTCCTTTCTTTCTTTCTCCTTTTTTCTAATTTCATTCATTCCCCAAGTCTAACAATTCACCCTCCCTTTTAAATTTAATTCTGTGACGGCGACTTCAGATTTGAAGAATGTGTAGTGATAAATTTTGTATTATTATCGATACGGTTTCTTCTCCATTTCGAATTTGTGATTGGTAAACACACCTAAAATTTTGATGTATGTTATTGAAAGGTATGATTCTTGTTTGAATATCTATTATTATGAATTTGATATGAGCGTAAAATAAAATAATGTAAACATGAATGCCAATATATATTGATATAAAGATGGGACGATGTGGTTATCTAATTTCAAGCATTCAAGTACCAACTGAAAACTAATTTTTTAATGAACTTCTAACCCCACTTTGAATCCAACATTGTGCAACCTTAATGAAAGCACATCGTCGTCATCCAGATCCCCCACATCCCTTGCATCACTACTTAAGGTTCATGGTCGGTGTTGTTTATAAATTTTGTTGGTGTCTAATAAAATATTATTCTACCAAACAAAACAGTATGGTTAACTAGTCTTCTTTGGCATACAAATTAAAGAAAAAAAAGAAGATACAGAGATTAAACCACTTCTGATGGCATTAAACCACTTTTGAAGGCAGACACTGAAAAGCCATAAGTCAAGATATAATTAACAACTTATCTTACTGTTCTTATGTAAAGACAAACATTACCGCGTCATCAACTCATGAACTCATGCGGAAGGTTATGCCGAAAAAGGCATGTCCCCACAGTTTACACAGGCCAATTTTCCTATAAATATGGAGTATCATTCAAAACAGAGCTCAAAAGTAGGCGAAAATTCAACTTTTTGTCCCACTTTAAACCGATGCCGCACTCTAGTAATAACTACTTCCTTCACTTGGGCCACAATTACAGCTTTGTTTTCCAGTTGAATGACACTCCTGGGAATTCCGACAGATTCGAAGACTCCGCCGATGATCGACGTACGAAACTAATGTCATCTCGTCAGGCCATTCATGCATTCATGGTCACAGTCTTGTTCAACCTGGTCCAGATTAAGTATCAATCAAAACCCGAGTCGCCTTTTGAAACGCGGTCAAGGACCGTGTTTGTGGCCCTCGCTAGTTTGATCGTGTACTATAGTTTGTCATACAATGCCATTGCCAAACCAAGAAGAACGACAGTTTGTTCTGCATTTACTTCCCAAATTAGTAAGTTCAGTTTGGGATTTTGTGGACCCCTTTCACTGGCTTCTATCATAGCAATCCTCTTGCCTGGATCATTTTCCCCACTAGTATTTTCACTCTCAATTTTGTTTTCATCTTCTCAGCTATTACCCACATCCTATGTTGAAACAACATGGGACTTAATGACAAAAGCAGCCACTTATCTCATGTCAAAATTTCAAGGTCTGCCATCCCACCATATGGAAGAGGTCAGAGGAGTTCAACTGCCCTGGTTTCAAGATCCACAACAAACCAATGGTTCGAGATTCCCACCCGTGTAAGCGTTACACACATGAGATCCACAAGAACTTCTGTAACAATTCGACAACTTCACATAATGTTGCACAATCATAAAAGGAAAGAAAAGAACTATATACATTGAGTTGGCAAAGATTCAACTTAACTTGTTTGATGCATTTCTTGGAAAAGTGCCAACACACAAAAGAGTAACAGGTTTTGTTTTATATGTACAGCTTAAGCATATTCACAAATATCAACATAAACGTCGTGTCTACGAAGAGTAGACATGTATGTCTAGCGTAAACCCTCCAAGATCTCCGCCGTCGATACAACGGCTGAGTCTGCTGTCCTTGGCTGCCTTCTCGCCCACAATTTTCTGTGGAGTGAGGCATTGAAACCACAAGCACGATAGTTTTGCCAGAGCTGTCTTACCGGTCACTCTCACTCTATAGACCAAACTGAAGTCCGCCCAAACCCCATTTCTCGACGAGCCAGAGTCTTGGTCTCCACGATATCCATCAAGATCAGAGTTTGTAAACTGAACCATCGTCAAAGGCCAGAAGATCTTGGTTTTTGAAGAGCTTAGGGTTCTTGAATATTGGGATCCTGGAGGGGCTTGGGATGCAGGTCTTCCTCACGTGCAGGGTGTAAAATTCCCGAACAGCCTTTGTTCAGGATCCAATATAGATGATGGTCAATGAAAGTAGTGAAAACAGAGTTAAACAATATTGAATCATAAAAGGTCAAACCTGCAGCTGAGAGGAGGCTAAGAGAACTCTTGGACATATAGATTTCACATAACCATAAGCAACATCAGGCGTCATTTGCTTGTATTTCACCTATGATGCAAAATAGAGAGCACAATAAGGAACACAATTTCCATGACTAAAGCAATTAAGGTGAGAAACTAAACACATTCATATGACAAATCAAGCTACTGCACCAACCAGGTAACAAACAACTATGGTTGTGCTGCGACCACGACCAGCCTTGCAATGGACATAGGTACTTCGTCCACATGAAGCATTTTCTACACCAAATGAAACAAAATGAAAGAATTTAGACAGAAGATGTTAGACTAAATCAGACTCCTGATTAGATTATGATTTATTCTGATTAGAGTTCTTTCCTTATTATACCTCTATTGTACTCTCAGTTATCAATAATACAATTAATTACGGCAAATCATTCTTTCATGGTATCAGAGCGGGTTCTGATCCTGAATCATTAATCATAAATTTATTTTAAATTCTCCAGTCAATTTCCGGCAATTTCCGACAACTTCCGCCAGTGTTCTTCGTTCATTGGCGTCTCTCTCTTTTCAAAGTTTCTTTGCCGGCGTCAGATCCATTCCAGACTCTTCATTCCCGGCCCCAAGCTCCTTCGACCGTCTCAAGTCTGAAGTTTCATCTCCACCGCGTCCTGTCGGCGTTCTCCGGCGTCACCAGAGCAGAGCTTGTAGCGGTCAATTCATCTCCACCGTCTGCGTCTGGAAACCATCCATCACCGGCCCAGATTCATCGGCCCAAAACCGTCTGCGTCTGCGTCAAAACTTCACGCAGCCTCATAGCGCGTGTTGCCACGCGCCCTCAGCAAGGCACACGCGTCTTCCAGCGCGTGTTATACACGCGCCCACAGTTTTCCTTGGGCCTTGCACGCGGCTCTTTGTTCAGTGATACTCCAGCTCACTTCCAGCTTTATTATGGTTTATTTGGCGCATTTTTCTAGGGCAGATGGTTCTGCTAATTGGATTGCGGACAAAGTTTTGTTTCAGGCCAATGTGAATGGTCTCAATCGTCAGTGGATTGTTGATTCGGGTGCTACATCTCACATCACTGCTCGCACCAGTCATCTTGATAAGGTACAATCTTATCGTGGTTCTGATTCTATTCTTGTTGGAAATGGTGAATCATTATCTATTTCTCACATCGGCCAGTGTCATTTCTCTGGTTTCTCTGTTAATGATGTCCTGGTAGTTCCTAAGATTACTAGAAGCTTATTATCCATCAGTAAGCTTACTCGTGATTTACCTGTCCGTATTATATTTGATGCCGATGCATTTTCCATTGAGCACAAGCATACAGGGATGATAATTGGTAAAGGTCGTCATAGTTCAGGTCTTTATTTTCTTGAGACTGGTGATTCTAGCTTTTTAGGTGAACTATGCTCTACAAAGCTTCATGCTTCTTTTGAGCAGTGGAACTCTCGCATCGGTCATGTGTCTCATGATACTGTTCAGTTATTGAATCGACGGGGCCTTATTTCTGTCACTTCTGCTATGCCTGTACCTGTCAGTTGCTCTCCTTGTCAGATGGCCAAGAGTAGCCGTTTGCCCTTTCCCACTAGTGACAAATGCGCTACTGGTTTATTGGATAAAGTACATTGTGATTTGTGGAGACCAGCTCCTGTTTTATCTGTCGGTGGTTTCTCTTATTATGCCGTTTTCATTGATGATTTTTTGCGATTCACATGGTTTCTTCCAATGCGGCATAAGTCGGATTTTTATGACACTTTTATCCAGTTTCAGAAATTCGTTGAGAATCAGTTTTCTGCTAGGGTTAAAAATTTTCAGACCGATGGTGGCACCGAGTTTACTAATCACCGACTTCAGGCTCATCTCATATCATGTGGCATTCATCATCAGATGTCCTCGCCCTATACACCTGCTCAGAATGGCCGGGCTGAGCGGAAGCATAGTCACATCACAGAGACTGGTCTTGCCATGCTTTTTCACTCTTCTGTGCCGCACTGTTATTGGGTGGAAGCTTTCTCCTCTGCGGTTTACATTATTAACCGTTTGCCTAGTTCAGTTCTGAGTGGAAAATCACCTTTTGAGGTTGTTTTTGGTCATGTGCCTGACTATACCCTCTTTCACCCATTTGGTTGTCGTGCGTTTCCATGTCTGCGTGCCATTGCTACTGATAAGTTTGCACCCCGATCCATTCCCTGTGTTTTTATTGGCTATAGCCCTCGTCACAAGGGCTTCCAGTGTCTCGACCAGACTTCTGGGCGCATATATATCTCTCGCCACGTTCGTTTTGATGAAACTTTATTCCCTTATGTCTCATCTTCCACAGACAGTCGTTCGATTTCAGATCTGGAGATTTCATCATTTTTTGATGGAACTGTTACTTCATCGATTGGGGCCACCACTCCTGTGTCTGTGCCTTTTCCAGCTGCCCCTCCTTCACCACCATCTTCCTTCTGGACGGCCGATCTGGACCCGGCTCCTCGCCAACCGCCCACCATATCTCAGCCGCTGGCCAGCACTCCTCACCCACTGGTCCCCACGTCTCAGCCAGTGTCGGCTATTCTTACTCCGGTGACTTCCGACGGCCACTCTCCGGTCAGCACAGCTCGATCTCCCTCCGTGTCATCAGCTGGTTCGAATCCTCCAGCTTCACCGCCCCAGCTTCGTACTCATCGGATGGCCACTCGGTCTTCTACTGGTGCCATTCAACGGCGGGATTATTCGGATATTATTGCTCATGGTCTCACTGCTGCACTCCTCTCTCAGACAGAGCCCACTGATTATCGCACTGCCCTTCAGGATCCAGCTTGGGTTTCAACCATGGATGATGAGATGGATGCTCTTCGTGGTCAGCACACTTGGGATTTGGTGCCTCGACCTTTGAATGTCAACATTGTTGGCTCCAAATGGGTCTATAGGCTCAAGTATCGACCAGATGGCACTATTGAGCGTCACAAAGCTAGACTTGTGGCGCAGGGTTTCTCGCAGATTCTAGGTTTTGATTTTGACCACACTTTCAGTCCTGTGGTCAAAGCCTCCACTGTTAGGACGGTTCTCGCCATAGCCACCATGCGTTCCTGGTCACTTCATCAGTTGGATGTCAAGAACGCTTTCCTTAATGGTGTTCTTGATGTTCCAGTCTACATGAAGCAGCCCGTTGGTTATCAGGATTCTGTCCATCCAGACTATGTTTGTTGTTTGAAAAAGGCCATTTATGGTCTTAAGCAGGCTCCCCGAGCTTGGTTCCAGTGTTTCAGCAGTTATCTGACACAGTTTGGTTTTCGGTGCAGCTCGGCTGATACTTATTTGTTTGTCCTTTCGAGAGGGTCGTCGTTATTGTACCTACTTGTGTATGTAGACGATATAATTCTTACAGGCAATGACTCGACTCTTCTTCACCAGTTCATTGATCGGACACACAGGGAGTTTGCGATCAAGGATCTCGGTGCTCTTCATTCCTTTCTTGGTCTTGAAGTTTCGCCTACCTCCTCAGGATTACTGCTTGGTCAAGCAAAGTATGCTCGGGATATTTTGAATCGGGCCGGTATGTCTGACGCGGCACCTGTTTCTACTCCATTTGTTGCTGGTTCTCAGCTTCACAGCTCTACTAGTCCTCCCTTTCGGGATCCTACACTTTATCGTTCTCTTGTTGGTGCTCTCCAGTATCTCACCATATCTCGCCCGAATTTGGCATTCTCGGTCAACACGGTGAGTCAGTATCTTCAGGATCCCAGAGATGACCATTTTGCTGCTGTGACTCGGATTTTGCGGTATGTTCGTGGTACTCTTCATTTTGGTCTTCGGTTTTGTTCTGCTAGTACTTATGATGTGCTCGGATACTCTGATGCTGATTGGGCTCGCTGTCTGGAGACTCGTCGGTCTACTTATGGTTATGCGGTTTTTCTTGGTGGGAATCTGGTTTCTTGGAGTGCCAAGAAACAACCCACTGTTTCTCGCTCTAGCACTGAGTCTGAATACCGTGCTCTCGCCAACACTGCCTCAGAAGTGGTTTGGCTCACTCATTTGCTTCGTGATCTTCGGGTTCCACTTTCTGGTTCTCCACTGTTGTTATGTGACAACAGTAGTGCTATCTTCTTGGCTCAGAATCCAGTGGCGCACAAGCGGGCGAAGCACATCGACATCGACTATCATTTTGTTCGTGAGTTGGTGACATCCGGAAAGCTGCGCGTTGCTCATGTTCCGACTTCTCTTCAGATTGCAGACATTTTCACCAAGGGGCTCTCTCGTCCGCTGTTCGAGTTCTTCAGGTCCAAGCTGTGCGTCGGCGAGCATCCGACGCTTCGCTTGAGGGGGGGTGTTAGACTAAATCAGACTCCTGATTAGATTATGATCTATTCTGATTAGAGTTCTTTCCTTATTATACCTCTATTGTACTCTCTATATATTCAGTTATCAATAATACAATTAATTACGGCAAATCATTCTTTCAGAAGAATTTTTTAAGTGAAGTGATCAAGTCTCCACAATAATTCTCAAAAGACGGGGCTAATTAGCAATTTGGAAGGCAAATCACTTCCCGGCCTCAACTAATAAATGTCTGTTAAAATACAGAGGCTACAAACATATTAAACACAGCACACCCAGGCAGCTGATCCATAAGGTCATGTTCCACTTGATTTCAGACAGCAGAAAAGTGGAACGCAGTTATCACTTTGCAGAATAAAAAAGATGCATGATCATAATATCTTCGACTACAATATAAGGCCAAATTAAGCACACTTAAACTCATACAATCGCCCACACAGTTTCAACAATGTGAACAAAATTATCTTAAAGTAATTCCCACTTAGACCTAATATCATCCCATCTTCAAGGAAATAACATGTACGCCACAATAAGAAATCTTACACGACAAAAAGAGCATCAATTCAACTGCTGACAGCTGGGATACACAAGAACACAATTTTTCATCAGAACATGTCCGGAACTCAAACAACTAGTCCCATATAAAACATGAGGTTCTTCATTCCACATAATGAATGGCAAGGTAGAGCAGGTTTTCAGCAATTACAGGTACAACATACCTCATACAATGATGTTGGAACTAGAGTCTCATTCGGCTCATTTAGAGTGATAATCCAAATCCAAACATAAGAAAACCCACAACACATAAACTACAAAGAATCATAATTTGAATGAAATCTACCACCAAGCCAAACATTTTCCCACCAGAAACAAGGGAAGGGGGCATTAAAAAAATTGTGGGAAAAAAAGAGCACAAAATGTAAATAAAAAAATCGAAGAATAACACAGTATACCTCATCGATCCAGTCCCACCAGCGGAAATCAGTCCGAATCTTGTTTCTAACGACGTTATAAACCAAGGTCGGGTAAAACAGTGCCCTAGCACCCACTCCCACTAAAGTTTTGGAGGGAAGAAGACCGGCGACGGAGGGAAAGCAGCGGCACATCGGCGTCGGAAACCATGGTTCTGGGCAAACTTTTCATTGTGAAATTACCAAATTACCCCTTACCAAATTACCCCTTACCAAACTATTTTTTTAATGAACTTCTAACCCCACTTTGAATCCAACATTGTGCACCCTTAATGAAAGCACATCATCATCCGGACCCCCACTTCCCTTGCATCACACTAATTAAGGACAATTAATGATAGTTACTTTTCAGAAAAGCCTAAAGTCATAAAGAACAATCTTAGCTTTATTGTTCTTATGTAAAGACAAACATTACCACGTCATCAACTGTCCACACTTTACACGGAACTCAAAAGTAGGCGAAAATTCAACGTTTTGTCACACTTTAAACTAGGCCAGTTAAATGGGTGGGTCGGACAGTTGGATAACTGTTATTCATATATTATTTTTATTTATTGAATAAAATTTATTGGATAATGGTCCATTGGATTAATGGATATAATTGGATTGTAGTTATTGAGTTTAGTTGGATTGGAGAATGGATTATCTGTTGGATAATTTTGGGTGGGTCGAGTTGGGTTGGGTAACGGGTGACCCGTGGATAATTTCATATCATATGATTACAAAATGTTCACAAGTTTAATTACAAATGATTTAATTGTTCCCTAACACATATAATAATTTTAGAAATGATCAAATTCTCGATTCATCATATTTATCGATTTCGGTTCATGTCTTAATCAATTTTCATTTGAACCAATTAAAAGTTGATAAAAGATCTTGACGAAAGAAGTAGAAGTAGTATTTAAGAAATTTTTACTAAATTTGAAAAATCTCCTCAATGAAATATGAAGATTTTTAAAAATATTCTCTTTTAGTGAACATAAGAAAATAATAAATGAAATCCCCACATTTAGCCACTCAAATAAATATTTCTTACTTTTGTAGTTATGTACACGATTCAGCCTATATCAAAAAATGATTAGAGTTAATCGTAATTTTTCACTCCAAGTAAAATGTTACGTGATTTATCCATTTAAAGTTTAAATGGTTGAAAACACCAATTATCCATTAAGTATATGCTGAATTATCCATTGTGTATATACTAATTATTCATTGGGTCGATACTAATTATCCATTGGGTCGAACTAAATGACCCATTGGGTATAGGTCATTTATTTGGGTGAAACGTGAATTACCCATCAAGTCCGCGTTCTTTCTTAGTTCTCAGTTCTCAGTTCTCACTTCCCAGTCTGTGTTTTGTTTCATCAGTCCGCGTTTTGTTCATCAATCGGTCTGCGTTTTGTTCATCAATCGGTCTGTGTTTTGTTCATCAATTGGTCTGCGTTTTGTTCATATTTGAGTTCATAATATTATATTATGTAATATAATATTATGTATATTATATAATATTATATTTAATAAAAATAAACAATATATAATATGTTGGCTTTGTAAACTTGACGAAACTAACGAACAATATGACTTGGGATCGAGCTCGAGCTCAAATACTGTACGAACTCGAATATTGTACGAGATTGAGCTCGAATACTGTACAAACTCAAATATTGTACAAGATTGAACTCGAATACTGTACGAGATTGAGCTCGAATACTGTATGAACTCGAATATTGTACGAGATTGAATTTGAATACTGTATGAGTTTGAGCTCGAATACTGTATGAACTCGAATACTATACGAGATTGAGCTCGAATACTGTACGAACTCGAATACTGTACGAGATTGAACTCGAATACTGTATGAACTCGAATACTGTGCGAGATTAAGCTCGAATACTGCATGAACTCGAATACTGTACGAGATTGACCTCGAATACTGTACGAACTCGAATACTGTACGAGATTGAACTCGAATACTGTACGAGATTGAACTCGAATACTGTACGAGATTGAACTCGAATACTGTACGAGATTGAACTCGAACATTGTACGAACTCGAATACTGTATGAGATTGAGTGCAAATTTTGTAGGAACTCGAATACTGTATGAGATTGAGTTCGAATAGTGTACGAGATCGAATACTGTACGAACTCGAATATTGTATGAGATTGAGCTTGAATAATTTGTGAATTATAATATATATAATTTGTGAATTATAGTGAATATTTATGTTAAATATTATACATGCATTTAATTGTGTAATTTGGATATTTATTGGGTATTTATTACGTTCTCATTGAGTTAACATAATATGGGACCAATGGAGATCAAAATTTCCTATTAACACAATTATTCTCATCCCGCCCAATCCCAAAAACTAATGAGTATTAAATACCCGATCCCATTGGATAATGACAACTTGTAACCAAAATCAGAATATTGAATGATAACTTATTGGGATAATTATATAATGACTTATTGGATAATATATTTTAACTCACTGGGTCATATGAATATCTCGTGGGTTATCCAATGGGTTATCCATTTAATGACCCAACCCATTTATAACACAACCCATTATGACCTATTAATAATTGAGTTAATTGGATAATGACTCATTGGATAAACACCCATTGAGTTTGGATAATGAGTTTATCCAATTAATTCATTTGACGGGCCTACTTTAAACTGTTGTCGCACTCTAGCAATAGCTACTTCCTTTACTCAAATTTTCAGGCAATTTGGTTATGCCAAGAAATGAAGACAGGTATAAATGTAGCGGACAGGGATTGCTTGGAGACCCTACGAAGGTGATTGGCAACTAATTAATAGTGTGGAATCGAAATTGTATCGTAGTGCATACACGTCATCTTTTGTGGAGTAACATGCCGGCATATTTTATTTTGCTCTTTGATGATCAACTTATTAGATCCCATATTTTTTTAATTCTATAGTCAATAGGACATGTTGTGATAGTGATATGGTGAAAAGGACGCGGACGCTTCTTACGGTTTCAAGAAAAGAGGAAGATTTTCCCCAACAAAAAAGAGGATGACAAAAGTGATAATATTCTAATCTTAAAGGCACAAACAAGTAATTACCACTTGGACCTAATATCATCCAATCTTCAAGGAAATAGCACACCACAATAAGAAATCTTACACGACAAAATGAGCATCAATTCAACTGCTGACAGCCGGTATACACAAGAACATAATTTTTCATCAGAACATGTACGGAACTCAAACAACTAGTCCCATATAAAACATGAGTATCGTAGTACAAATGCAGGGTTCTTCATTCCACAACGGAAGTTTGAAGATCGCGTGATTATAGACAGATATACAGGCGGAATAAGCAATTAGAGCGTACAGATATGTCCATACTTTTTCCTACTTTTGCAGTCACTTGAAAACTCGGAACCTTTTCCGACTTGTCACTTACAGTGACTGCAATTACGGTGGTTTGCTATTGATACACAGACCGGCATCATGTGCATTATAGCTGATTTACTAATCAAATCAGAGATATACTCCGACTATATACAGGCATGCATTTCCTCTCCCTCCATCACTCTCTGATTCCCTTCGTCCAACGCGTATGTTTGTGTAATGCTATTTATTGATTTCTGCAGGGACATTTAGCTCCGAGCGGTTACCTTAAACTCCCAAACGTGAGTAAAATTTCTATGTAAATGCATTCAACTTTCTCAAATCGTTTAGTCTTGTAATTTCAGGACAATGCCAATTGACAGAAAGATGACTCATTTCTTCTCTGAATTGGTCAATGTCTACTGATTATACATCAGCACATCGAGCAATATTAAACGAATATCTGGAATGCTTTATGTATTGAAGGATGCTTTAGTTGATACGAATATTTGGAGCTAATTATTTCTGAACCCTACAAAAACAGAACATGGATGCCTATTTAACCAAATGTAGGTTTCTTCCGAGGCTCAACAATGAAATCCCCGATGAGAGGAATTCTACGTACAAGGAACGGTTCAGTAGCTTGCAGAATCTCGTACTTATCATGGTATATGGAGTAGTATCTCTTTTACAATTTAATCGCTTTTACTTGAGACATAGGTAGTATTCTCACTTCATACTTATTCTCTATGCCTTGCAACAGTTTGAACATGATACCGTTTTGGTCCCAAAGGAGACTTCCTGGTTTGGTTATTATCCCACCGGCGCTTTCAAACCAATCTTGACCCCTCATCAGGCATTCTTTCTTGCTCTGTTTTACAAAAGACAAAGAAAGAACTAGCTTTTGTCTCTCTTTCCTCATTTTCGTTATTTGATTGCTGTCTGATAAGGCCTTCGGAGGATGGTTTCATTGATGTACTTAAATTTAACTGGCATTGGCAATTCTGAATCCTCGAATGGTTCCCTTTCTTGCAGACAGATCTTTACAACGAGGACTGGATTGGTCTGAAAACCCTGGACGAATCAGGGAGGGTGGCGTATCTTCAGGTGCCCGGGAACCACCTGGGAATCTCCAAGAGCGATATGAAGACCTACGTCGTCCCATACTTGGCAGACGAAACCTCAAAACCCAACATCCTGAATCGAGAGATGGAAGCCGAGGAATCAGAAGAGCGCGTTCTTGATGGATCGTTGTCTTACATGTTGCCGCCAACAATCAAGAGATTCTTCGATGAAGTGTTTGGGATCGTACACGATGATTCAGTTCTCGTGTCCTGACGATCTTGAAGTCGTTTCAGTCATGTATACTTTATGTGTGTGTTTGGCTACAGATTGAGTGTGTAACTGAACCAGATTGTGGACTAAAGCTTCATGATCAACATTTGTAAATGAGTTCCAGAATGACAATTATGACAACAGATACTTCACACGTAATACCTTTCTTCTTTCGTCCTAGTATATCAGTCTTAGGTCACGGTTAACAGTGTCAACCTGATTTCTTATTGAATTGGACTAAAATTAAACTCAGCAAACTGCAAGGTAGATTAGGTCAGAGAACCTTAGACTATTACATCGTGTACTATTAGTATGGTATATTGGGTTTCCTATTTTTCTCTTCTGAAAGCTAATCACCGGCGTAGTTGTGTGCCGGAGGCTGTTGTAAAGCCATTTCGCCCTGAAAATCTTGAGTTTGCGAGCTTAATTTAAATTACCTAACGGAAAAATAGGAAAGAAGCATATTTAAATTACGTAAAAAATAAACCATAAAATTTGCATTATCCAGTAAAACCCTAAAATATGTATTTAAAATCTGGATAATGTGAAATGCAATTCAACAAACTTTCCGTATTCTCTCCGGATTTACCACAATTCAACAAACGTCTATGAATTTACCACAGAGTTGAATTTCTAAAATCCTAACTAACTAACTAACTAACTGCCGACTGAATTCTACTTGGATTTGTAAATTTTGTATCCTTCGATTCATCTATATATAAGAAGACCCTAACTCTCCAAATTCATTAATTCCTTCCATTGCTACAGATCGATCTTCGAATTCTCAATAGTTAGAAACCCGGAACACCAGATTTTTGTCGTTGATTCTTTCATTACCCGACCAATGGAGGATCCGGGGTATAGTTTCCGACCATCCGTCCAAGAACTGATCGACGTTCTCGAGTTCAAGTCCCGTGGCGGCGGCGATGTTTCCCAGATCCTAGAAAACACCGGCGACATCACCGAAATGGATCTGTACGGCGAGGCCGACAAAGAGCCATGGAAGATATTACGCAACGTCAACGAATGGAAACTCGTCGGCGACCCGAAGAAGAAAGCCACGTACGTGGTTACTAGGTTGCCGAAAATGGCCGGAGACAATAAGGTTGCAAGAAAAGCCGGCGGGGGCACCTGGGTGGGACAAACTCAGCCCACGGTGTTCGAGAAAGACGGCGAAGAGATCGCGACGATGAAGAGTTTATCCTATGTTTACCACGGCCTGAGTTCAGAGGTGGCCGGTGCGTGTTACTACTACATACATGAGTATTATCTGTCGGAACCCTACCTGAAAAAAATTGGCGCTGTGAGTTCCGACATTGTCATTTGCCGGATTATTAGGGACACGGCCAAGCCCTGTCGCCGTAGTTTTAAGAATGTCAGGCCGAGAAATAGTAAACGTCGTAAAGTTGATTCTCCTGGGAGCTCTTCCGGCAATGCTACATACTCAACAAGCTCGCAAACTCAAGATTTTCACGGCGAAATGGCTTTACAACAGCCTCCGGCACACAACTACGCCGGTGATTTGGAGTTACAAGAGCCTCCGGGGTGCAATTACGCCGGTGATTTGGTATTACAGGAGGCTCTGGGGTGCAATTACGCCGGTGATTTGGTGTTACCAGATCCACCGACATACAACTACGCCGGTGATACGGTGTTACCAGATCCACCGACATACAACTACGCCGGTATCGATACGGTGTTCCAAGATCCTCCGGCATACAACTACGCCGGTGATATGGTGTTCCAAGATCCTCCAGCATACAACTACGCCGGTGATATGGTGTTCCATGATCCTCCGGCATACAACTACGCCGGTGATATGGTGTTCCAAGATCCTCCGGCATACAACTACGCCGGTATCGATACGGTGTTACAAGATCCTCCGGCATACAACTACGCCGGTGATATGGTGTTACAAGAGCCCCCGGAGTACAACTACGCGGAATTTACAGAAAACCCTAGTCCATTCGGACAATGGGTCGATTATCAAAACCCTGTGATTCATCAAGAATATGGTAATGGTGTTACTAGTTCTATGATGCTGGAGCATAATCAAGATTCAGGCAATTTGGCTATGCCAAGAAATGAAGACAGTATAAATGCAGCACCTGGTACCGAAACAACTGGTCAGGAGATGGCAAATTATACGCTGCAAGATTCTGGTCCTTTTACGGATATGAATGCAGCGGACAGGGATTGCTTGAAGACCCTAAGGAGGTGGTTGGCAACTAATTGATAGGGTGGAATCGGAATTTTATCGTAGGATTATTATACACTTTTTATGTAAAATTGTTTAAATAAATATACAGTATTTTTAAATGATTTGTTTAGTGTTCTTTTGATATACTATCATATCTGAGTGTATATATTGAACTAATATATTAATTCAGTGGTCAATAGGAAATATATAATCTAGATTCATTGTATTCTAGAATATATAATCTGTATTGTACAGTTAGGATATGATAGGATATGATAGTGAGAATAAGATAATTAGGCAACTACTTGATTAAAGGAAAGAAAGAAGATGAGAGATGAGAAAATTTTCCAGTTAAAGAAAATAAAGAAAGAGGGGTGAGATAAGAAACTTTTCTAATCTCACTGTGAGAAGAAGTAAATACTCCCTCTGTCTCGTTAGTGGGATTGATGAACGGCTTGTAAAATCAGTTAGATAACGATTCACTGACCACCGTCTAACATAGCAAAGATCGGGGGCAATTTTGACATTGAAACATGTGTTTGAAGTGCACTAAAGTAGACAATGGCGATGCATTTCAATACATAAATAAAAGTAGACAATGGCGATGGAATCCCTGTCTAAAGAAATCTTACAAAAATGCGCACTCAAATCACTATCTAATTAAAGAGGGGAGTTCCAACGTTGGAGCATGTGTCTGAAATGCACTACAGTAAATAATGACAGTTGACCTTTCGTCTAGAGAAATCCTCCTCGTGCTTCCTAACAACCGTCATTTTTCTCTTCCATCTTTCCTTTCTTTCTTTCTTTCTCCTATTTCTCATTTCATTCATTCCCCAAGTCTAGCAATTCACCCTCCCTTTTAAATTTAACTCTGTGACGGCAACTTCGGATTTGAAGAATGTGATGATAAATTTCGTATTATTATCGATATGGTTTCTTCTCCATTTCGAATTTGTGATCGGTAAACCCACCTAATGTTTTGATGTAAGTTATTGTTCAATGTATGATTCTTGTTTGAACATCTATTATTACGAATTTGATATAAGTGTAAAATAAAATAATTTGTTGTCTTGAACATGAATGCCCACATATATTTGATATAAAGATATGGCTATCGAATTTCAAGCATTCAAGTACCAACTAAAACTAATTTTTCAATGAACTTCTAACCCCACTTTGAATCCAACATTGTGCAACCTTAATGAAAGCACATCATCATCCAGATCCCCACTTCCCTTGCATCACTAATTAAGGAAAATTTATGATAGGTGCCATTTTCAAATTTTGTTAGTGTGTAATAAAATATTATTCTACCAAACAAATTGAAAAAACGATCAGACATTTATCCACTTCTGATGGCAGAGACTGAAAAGGAAAAGCCACAAGCCAAGATATAATTAACAAACTTATCTAACCGTTCTTGTGTAAAGACAAACATTACCGCGGCATCAACTCATGCGCCAGGTTAACGTTGTAACTTGGCATGTCTCCACAGTTTATACAGGCCAATTTTCAAAACAGAGCTCAAAAGTAGGCGAAAATTCATTTTTTGTCACACTTTAAACTGATGCCGCACTCTAGCAATAACTACTTCCTTTACTTAGGACACAATTACAGCTTTGTTTTCCAGTTGAATGACACTCCTGGGAATTCCGGCAGATTTGAAGATTCCGACGAAGATCGCCGTGCTAAACTAGTGCCATCTCGTCAGGCCATTCATGCATGATGGAACATGCCCTAAATTTCAGCATGCTGATTTTGCCTCTCCCGTTCAAAGAAGAAACACAAATTCACATTGATACTTCAAACATAAAAACAAACCCTTATTTATAAGGAAAATACTTATTTTACTTCAGCTAACTCTTCCTCCTCACGCGGATTGGAATTAATTAAGTATGGAGATCTTGGGCCAGAGGACGTCTTAGGTCAGCCCATTAAAGGCGGTTCTATATAGAACCGGCTTTAAAATAAAAAGTGTCTTGGGACGAAAATGCATTCGTCCCTTAAAATAAAGTGATGTTAAAGGCGGAATTGTCTTTAATTAATCACCATTAAAAACAGTTCCACCTTTAGCCAATTAAAGGTGGTTCCGCATTTTTTTCCAAAACCATCTTCTATCGCCGCCTTTAATGAGCTGGTCTCTACTATTGATTCTTTCAGAGTTGGCCAGGTAAAATCCCACTGGGCGAGGAAGAACCTAAATTTCGCCGGAGTCACGTGAGCACCAACGACACACCTAGAGAATAAAAACATCAAACTAAAACATAAAATTAATTAGGATTAACCTAAACCATGTTGTTATTCAGAAATAACATTATTATACCTAATTAAATAGATAAATAATAAAATTATTATACGTAATTAAATATATTAATGAGTAAACATGTTTCTTATTAACTGTGAATTTTTTAATGAAATTTAAAGTGAAAAGGAGGGAGTAATTACTTTATATCATTCATATTCACTTATTAAAATTAAATTTATATCATTCAAACTAACCGTCAAAATCAACTAATTAACTTAAAATAAATTAATACTCCATTCGTCCCAACCTATTCTGCACATAGTTTTTTTTGGTAAAAAATGTCAAACTTTAAACTCGTATTTAAATAGGTATATGAACAATAATTTTATCATATGAGATAGTTAGATTCGTCGTAACATGTAGTTTCTTTAATTATCAAATTTTTTATGTGTCATTATTGTCCGTAGCTACACATATTTACAATCAAATATATTTATTGGAGATCATAAAAATATTCTATGCAGAATAGGTTTGGACAGAGGGAGTAGTAGAATGTCTATCTTGAGGAGGATCGAGCTAGTATGCAATATTTGATAGTCCTTCTGTTCTTCTTTATGGACCGCACGCTAGTGGAGCAAGCCTCATAACAGGTAGTTTTAAAGCACCAGAGAAGTCACTTTGTAGGTGGTTTCTCTGGTATTGATTTTGATTGATTTCAATCCAAGTTGGTTAAAAATCGCCTTTGATCGGGGTTTTAATTCAATGCGAATTCGGAACCTAGATCGGAGGTTCTAAAATAACTGCCAGAAACTTGCGGTTTCGGCAGCAAGAAAAATTACAGATCCAGAACACGACGGAATTTAAAGCAATAAAAACGAATTAACACAGATCTGAAAATAAAAAACTAAAACAAACATTAAACACATAGATCTAGAGAGAGAAAAAAATAAAAAATGAAAAAAATAAGAACACAGTCGTTAACTAGATCTCAAGAGTCATGGCAGTGCGAAGCGGCGGGTTGATGCGGAGGGAGGAGATGCCGGAGGAACAGACGCGGATCGGAGGATGGAACTCGGCCAGACAGACGGTGGAGACACCGCGGCAGATAGAATTCAGGCGCAATGGAGTGAGGAATCGCGGCGGGGGGAGGCGTTTCCGGCCAATGGAAATCAGGCACGGCGGAGGGGATGATGTGGCCGACGGAGGGGTGGAGAGGAGAGTGGGGGAGGGAGGCGGGACTGAGGCGAGAGGAGAGGGAGGCGTGAGAGATAGAGAGATAGAGAGGGAGAGAAAAATACTCACTCCGGTCCTCTATTTATAGCCCCTTTGGCCGGCCATTTTTTCATGGCATATTTGACCATCGATATAAGTTGTGATATAATAAGTTGTGAGTTTCGAGTTTGATTGGACGACCTTATTCATCTTTTGTGCAATAACATGCCCGCATATTTTATTTTGCTCTTTGATAATCAACTTATTATATCCCATATTTTTTTAATTCGATTGTTGTTAGCACATGTTATGATAGTGATATGGTGAAAGGACGGACACTTCGAACAAAAATGACGTTCAACTAAATTTAAATATTTAAAACTATGATGTTATATACAGAGAGAAATGGAGGGAGAATGAGACAAAAGGATATTAATTAATGAGTAACTATAGAGACAAGTTCATAGTGATATACTCCATCTGTCTCACTTATTTTTGCACACTTTCATTTTTAGAATGTCCCACATATTTTATACTCTTCACTTTATTTTCAATTTTGGTCAGGTTTTATTTATTTTTTAATTAAGCTAGCTCAATTGTAAAGCTGAAATAAAATATAAAATTAAAATAAAATACAAGTACCCACTAGTATATGGAGTGCGTCTTTCCATAAGTCATGGAAAGACCAAGGTTTAAAGTGTAAATTAGAAGAAATTAAGATAAAATTTTCGGGTTGCATGAACCAGGTTATAAATTTTATAACTACTACATGTTACATACTAAAATTTTAATATTGCAACTAAGACCTTTTACCTTTTATTATTCGAATTAAACCTCGTCTTTCTATAAGCCTATGGAAAGACCATCTTTCCCAAGAATTTACCCTAGTATATGAGCCAAAAATCATTAAATAATAAATAATTAAAAATATTTTTTCTTCCCCTCCTCAGAAATAGATGGGAAGAAGCAAGTATAATTTTAGTTTATCTTTCATGAATCACCGCTACTTTAGTAGAACTTTTAGTTTATCTTTCAAGAATCACCGCTACTTTTTTTATCCACTTAAATTATGTTATGACCATTGACTTGGTGACAAAGATTGGTGACAAAGATTGTTTATGCATCCATACTTAGTAGGTTTGGAAGCCAAGCCGACTTGAGTGAGTCACCTGTCCGTTGAATTCATCGGCTTAACTATAAATATAGTTACAGACAAGCCTACCAAATGTACCACTACCTTATTCTCCCCAAATTTCGAAAATCACACTCAATGATGTCGCACTCTAGCAATAACTACTTCCTTCACTTAGGCCACAATTACAGCTTTGTTTTCCAGTTGAATGACACTCCTGGGAATTCCGACGGATTCGAAGACTCGGCCGATGATCGACGTACGAAACTAATGTCATCTCGTCAGGCCATTCATGCATTCATGGTCACAGTCTTGTTCAACCTGGTCCAGATTAAGTATCAATCAAAACCCGAGTCGCCTTTTGAAACGCGGTCTAGGACCGTGTTTGTGGCCCTCGCTAGTTTGATCGTGTACTATAGTTTGTCATACAACGCCATTGCCAAACCAAGAAGAACAACAGTTTGTTCTGCATTTACTTCCCAAATTAGTAAGTTCAGTTTGGGATTTTGTGGACCCCTTTCACTGGCTTCTATCATAGCAATCCTCTTGCCTGGATCATTTTCCCCACTTGTATTTTCACTCTCAATTTTGCTTTCATCTTCTCAGCTATTACCCACATCCTATGTTGAAACAACATGGGACTTCATGACAAAAGCAGCCTCTTATCTCATGTCAAAATTTCAAGGTCTGCCATCCCACCATATGGAAGAGGTCAGAGGAGTTCAACTACCTTGGTTTCAAGATCCACAACAAACCAATGGTTCGAGATTCCCACCCGTGTAAGCGTTACACACGCAAGATCCACAAGAACCTCTATAATACTTCAGCAACTTCACATAATGTTGCACAATCAAAAAAGGAAAGGAAAGAACTATGTACATTGAGTTGGCAAAGATTCAACTTAACTTGTTTGATGCATTTCTTGGAAAAGTGCCAATATACAAAAGAGTAACAGGTTTTGTTTTATATGTACAGCTTAAGCATATTCACAAATATCAACATAAACGTCGTGTCTACGAAGAGTAGACATGTATGTCGAGCGTAAACCCTCCAAGATCTCCGCCGTCGATACAACGGCTGAGTCGGCTGTCCTTGGCTGCCTTCTCGCCCACAATTTTCTGTGGAGTGTGGCATTGAAACCACAAGCACGATAGTTTTGCCAGAGCTGTCTTACCGGTCACTCTCACTCTATAGACCAAACTGAAGTCCGCCCAAACCCCATTTCTCGACGAGCCAGAGTCTTGGTTTCCACGATAGCCGTCAAGATCAGAGTTTGTAATGATTACAACTGAACCATCGTCAAAGGCCAGAAGATCTTGGTTTTTGAAGAGCTTAGGGTTCTTGAATATTGGGATCCTGGAGGGGCTTGGGATGCAGGTCTTCTTCACGTGCAGGGTGTAAAATTCCCGAACAGCCTTTGTTCAGAACCCAATATAGATGATGGTCAATGAAAGTAGTGAAAACAGAGTTAAACAATATTGATTCATAAAAGCGTCAAACCTGCAGCTGAGAGGAGGCTAAGAGAACTCTTGGACGGATAGATTTCACATAACCATAAGCAACATCAGGCGTCATTTGCTTGTATTTCACCTATGATGCAAAATAGAGAGCACAATAAGGAACACAATTGCCATGACTAAAGCAATAAAGGTAAGAAACTAAACACATTCATATGACAAATCAAGCTACTGCACCAACCAGATAACAAACAACTATGGTTGTGCTGCGACCACGACCAGCCTTACAATGGACATAGGTACTTCGTCCACATGAAGCATTTTCTACACCAAATGAAACAAATTGAAAGAATTTAGACAGAAGAATTTTTTAAGTGAAAGTGATCAAGTCTCCACAATAATTCTCAAAAGACGGGGCTAATTAGCAATTTGGAAGGCAAATCACTTTCCGGCCTCAACTAATAAATGGAGGATCAGTAAAGATATAATGGCTAAGGTAAACATAAAGAAAAAGCTCACAACCTAATATATGACATTATCAAAAAAAAGGGGAAAAAAGTACATTGAAGAGCACTCACGATAAATAAAGTCCACAGCTAGGCAAATGTTATCCAGAGATGGTGCAAAGAGATAATCTCTTGTAGGAAGTACCAAATTACGAATCCCGTAAGCCTACAAGATATATAACTATTAACAATGCAAGATCTGATGAAACAGCATCTGACTCCAGACTACTCATGTTCTCATTCCTAGCTACCACACAGAAAAATGTCAGTGTTAAAATACAGAGGATACAAACATATTAAACACAGCACACCCAGGCAGCTGATCCATAAGGTCATGTCCCACTTGATTTCAGACAGCAGAAAAGTGGAATGCAGTTATCACTTAGCAGAATAAAAAAGATGCATGATCATAATATCTTCGACTACAATATAAGGCCAAATTAAGCACACTTAAACTCATACAATCGCCCACACAGTTTCAACAATGTGAACAAAATTATCTTAAAGTAATTACCACTTAGACCTAATATCATCTAATCTTCAAGGAAATAACATGTACGCCACAACCAGCACCACAATAAGAAATCTTACACGACAAAATGAGCATCAATTCAACTGCTGACAGCTGGGATACACAAGAACATAATTTTCATCAGAACATGTACGGAACTCAAACAACTAGTCCCATATAAAACATGAGTATCGTAGTACAAATGCAGGGTTCTTCATTCCACATAATGAATGGCAAGGTAGAGCAGGTTTTCAGCAATTACAGGTACAACATACCTCATACAATGATGTTGGAACTAGAGTCTCATACGGCTCATTTAGAGTGATAACCGCTCCAACACCAAGATCCTTCAACCGACAAACATCAGACCTGAACGGTACTGCACCTAATAAGACAAACTAAAACAACAGAACTTCAGCCACAGAACATGAACTTAAACAATCAGTCCAAGGCGCATGCACTGCATCAAAGTTCAAACTTTATACGAAAAAATCAGCTCATACAGTCAAATTCGAAGAAAAGTCAAGACTACAACAAAATCTAACACCTAAAAACAAATCCAAATCCAAACATAAGAAAACCCACAACACATAAACTACAAAGAATCATAATTTGAATGAAACTACCACCAAGCCAAACATTTTCTCACCAGAAACAAGGGGAGGGGGCATTAAAAAAAATCGTGGGATAAAAACAGCACAAAATGTAAATAAAAAAACCGAAGAATAACACAGTATACCTCATCGATCCAGTCCCACCAGCGGAAATCAGTCTGAATCTTGTTTCTAACGACGTTATAAACCAAGGTCGGGTAAAACAGTGCCCTAGCACCCACTCCCACTAATACCCGACCCGTACCGCCGCCGGAACTAACCAAATTCCGATCTAAGGCAGCTGATTCGTCCTCCTCCTGCTTCAATTCCTCTATGCGCATATTCACAAAAAGGGGGGAAATTAAAACCCTAAATTCAACGGAAGTTTGAAGATCGCGTGATTATAGACAGATATACAGGCGGAATAAGCAATTAGAGCGTACAGATATGTTCATATGGTTGGGATTCAAATTCTATACAAGAAGAAAACCTAATAATTTGTGCTGGGGAAATTTGGGGGCTTTTACAGGAAGCAAGAACATGTTCGAGGAGGATTGCGCATTGGGTGACGTGAGATCGGCGAAATGTATTTTGAAAATATAAATAATAAGAAAAAACGAAATAAAGCCTTTTTTGACGCTTGGTTTTCTTCATTTTCCCCTTTTAATTGTAAATCTATACCTTAGGCTTACAATAGAGCATCTCCTTGCCGGTGTTACTCCCACATTTGGCCATGTCAGCTTTGCGAAGTGTTTCCACCACACTTGACCACGTAAACTTAATCTTGTCAGGTGTCGATACCGAAAATTGTAATGAATCTAAACCCTAGTTTCCTCTATGCCGCTCCATATTTCAAAACATCCTCTCTCTGTCGCTCCTTATTCGATTCTCCATATTCCAAAACTCCCTCCTTCTACCGGTGAGTTTGGTCGACCTTCCCCCTGCTCTTTTTTCAATCCTTTCTTTTATTTATCATAAATTGATCTCTTTTACTACTTCCCATCATTGTATTCAGAGTTGTTATTGACTTGCTTCCCCTCATGTTTATTGAATTTCGTTGTTCATATATGTTTCTCTCTGTATGAACAATAAATGCATGCATTTTAAGATTATGAATCATGTGAACATTTCTCCTGCATACCTAAGTTTCTATGTACAATTGCATCTTCTAAGAATTCCTACATTATGAAATTTGGCTCCTTTGTGTAATTAGGTGGAAACATTGATGGGAGCAGATACTCAGTTCACCTCTTTGGATGTGCCATATGATAAGTGGATAGTTGTTTGGGTAACTGGACTGCAGCCTTATGCGCGCTACAAGGTTTACTTTTTGCTTAATAGTCTTGGAGTCCTCGAACCTGGTGGAATCCGCTTGTTTTCATTTATGTTTCACCTCCTCAAGGTAAAAAAAAAATATAATTCCTGAACTAACTTATTTTGCATTTTTTAATAATTTAATGGTTTTTGGGATCTTAAGGGGGTAAAGTTTGGTGCTTTGATTCTGTTGGAGCAATAATTGTTGATGGTTGATGATGATGTGATAAACTGAGCAAAGGTAATTTCGTTTTCCCTCTCGAATTCAATTAAACCCTTTTTGATGTTGGATTAGAATCTCTTTTTCACGTTCATGATGATTTTTGCCCTTCCTATGTTGAATTCGAATTTATGTGTGTGTTATGACTTCATCCCTATAATTTTTTTTGGGGTCTTTTTATATTAGAATCATAGCATTGGCGGAACCAGGAAAAAATGTGAGGGTAGGCTGAAATGTGAGGCCGGTGCCGGTGCCCGTGCCGGTGGTGGCGGACGGCGGTGGCGGGTGGCGGGTGGCGGACGACTGGCGGCGGCGGCGGCGAACTGAGAGAGGAGCCGAGAGGGAGACTGCCGACTGGGAGAGGGAGCTGAAGAAGAGAAAGCTGAAGAAGAGATTAGGGAAAAAAAGGGAAGCTGCAGCTTTCTCCGACGAGAACGGGCGGCGCGCCTACGCCGCCGTAGGCGGAAACCACCGATCCGTCGGCCGGGAACAGTAGCTCCCGCCTGGCCGACGGAGCTCAGGGCAGGCGCGCCTGCCCCCGCCTATGGGTGGTTCCGCCCATGAATCATAGGCTTCTATCATAAAATCAATTGGTATTATGTAGAGGTGACACATAATCTTATATACTGAGTTATATGACTGTCAATCACCAATGTGAGACTAACTCTAACACGGCCCCTCACGTGCAGCGGCATGAATCATTGCACAAACGTGACAGAATGGGGGTAACGAGCCAAGCTTGGGCTCTGATACTATATTAGAATCACGAGCTTCTATCATAAAACCAATTAGTATTATGTAGAGGTGACACATGATCTTATATATTGAGTTATATGACTATCAACCACCACTGTGGGATTAACTCTAACATTTCATTTCAAGTTTCAATGCTATAACACAAGGTGTTTGATAATTTTTCTTGAGATATCAGAAACTCTCAGATTTGGTTATTAAATGTCTGATAAACTTGCTAAGAAGATGTTTTCTACATTTTACATATTATGGAACCCAAAGTAATGCAAAGACCCGTCATTTTCTTCTTTTTTGCATCAATATGTAATTTTCTTTTGTTGTCTTATACTCCCTCCATCTCACCAGTAATGATATGTTTGTTTTTTCACGATCTTCAATAGTCATGTTTGACCGTCATCTCTAGCTACAAATACCAATTCCGCATGAAAAATTAATATTTAAAAAATATATGTTAAGATTAATTTAACAATATCTTGCATAATATACTTATTATATACATGTTAATTTATATTTATAGTCAAAGTTTACCAAATTTAATTTTAAAAAAGTAAATATATCATTGCTGGTGAAACGGAGGGAGTAAGTGCAACGATAAAACCCTCCACTTTCTCGAGCGTCCATTGATGTTTTTTAAGATCGTTTAAAGATTTTTTTTGAGTTCTTTTCCGTTCTTGCATGACATTCGTTTGATGATTTGTCCCAATGGCTGATTCATGTTTTCCAACTCTTCGTTTGCAGACTAACAATGGAACCGGTTACCAAGAGACTGGGTGAGTCCCCTTCTATCAATACATACTTTTGCTATTTGTTGCATGTGATGTTTTGATTCCAATCATTTATTTGAAATTATTCCAGATAGTTTGAAAGTTAATATGCATTGTATAGTCTTTAATTCCTTATAATATGACGTAGATGTCGTTGGGATTTGGTGTCTAAAGGCGATGCCATCGCACTCATGGCCCCGTCCGTCCAATACCACAGGGATCGTACTTTGTGCCCATAAGGAGCCCCTCCACCGGAGGAAGTCACAGGGATTGAGACCAAGCACCCAACCACTTGGCCGATCCTGTAGTGTCTGTTTTGTATCAATGTAGCTTTAGATATGGTGGTGTCTCCTCCGCTGCGGCCGGGCAATTTCCCATGGGAAGTAATCCCTCCGTCTCAGCTATTTTCGCACTATCTCCTCTTTCTGACGTTCCAGCTATTTTTGCACTCTTCACTTTATTTTTAATTTTGATCACATTTTATTTATTTTTAATTGGACTAGCCCAATTGTAAGGGTGAAAGAAATTGCAAAGGGAAAATAAAATACACCTACCTCACTAGTACATGGGCCAAAGTCGTTAAAAATACTTTCTCTTTCTCTCTGTGCAAATATAGTTGGACGGAGGGAGTATCCATCAGGCTGGGAAGAAATATGTGGTTGAAGATGGAGATTATTTTCTTCAAATTCAAAGTTACTGGTGGATGGGAGAAGTAACATTAGACTACTATTAGAAAGAGTAAATTTGGCTGGATTAGTTAGATAACCATACGCATTATTAGGAATTCACTTCCTTTTCACGTACATTCCATAAGTTGACAAACATGCGGATTTTCTAAGCATCCGATATAGTGCTGGATAGATGTAGTTCAGGAAACATTAATTATTCAAGTTGTTTCTTTGGAAATCTTGGACTTTCTTAGATACAGCAGTCCTGTACGATCAATTTCATGACTTCTTCGCTCTCGATTTTCTTTTACACTTATGTGTATTGCAGTCCTGTATTGCTTGTGTAATAAACGTAAAGAAAATATTGAAAAGTCATATGTATACGTGATGGTTTAAAATGAATGTATAAGTATTCATAGAAACATCAAATCAAATTTTGAACTAAATTTACAAGTCTTCATAGAAATCTTGAATCAAATTTTGAAATGATAAAATCTCTTATTTTGGCGTTATGAATATCACTAAATTAGCTAGAAAAACGTGGGCAAACATATATAATTTTAAATAGTTTACAATAAGTGATACGTGGTCAAAAATATAGTGCAATTTATTTCTAAGAAAATAAGTATATATAATATGATTTAAATAGTTTATAGAATAAATAATCATCACATTACTTGAATCAATAATTATTTTCTAAAAAATTAATATTAGTACATTTAAAATATTTATTATATTATTAATCAATATAATAATTGAGTTAGATAGATTATGGGCCATAATATATGTTGAACAGAAGTTCTGACTGCCTAAAACAAGAATGAGAAAAATTGTAAAAAAGTATCTGCCTAAAGTTTAGACCAGCTAAAACAAGACTATGTGATAATTTAAATAGTTTATAAAATTATAATTTTCTTTTTCTTTGAGAACATCTTCTTACATACCTTTTGTATTTCCTTTTGATAGAGACATAAATTTATAACTTTCATTAAACAATTATTCATTCATTAACAACTCAAATTTCTTTTTTTTATCACTATATTTTTTATAACGTAAAGCATTTTTAAACAATAGCTAATATTGTTGTACGATTAAATACTTATATGCCGACAAAAATTGAATTAATTTTCTTGCATTCAATGCATAACAATAATAAAAGACATATAAATTAATTATAAATTTTGCATCATGTGTAATTCTCATATAGATACGACAACAACTTATTAGTTACTTAAATTATATATTATATTATATTTTAAAATTTTGTTAATAATCTGTGTATCGGCACATGTGTTATCTAGTAGTGGTACTATAATACATACTCCCTTCATCCTATCCGAACTTGCTCTCTTATTTTTTTAACACTATTCTTATCAAAATTTGATGGCATATTTGAATAAATATATGAACAATGATATTATCGTATATGATATTATTGAATTTGCCGTAACAAGTAATTTCTAAATACCAACTTTTTATTTACCGTTATCATACATAATTAAACATATTAATGGTCAAACATGTGTCTCACGTGCAAAAATTAAGAGTGTAATCTTAGATGGGATAGAGGGAGTAATATGGAGTACTATATAATAATTATTATTTTTGAAAATTATCATTCATAAGTGATGAGAAAAACGGCCAACACTATTACAACAAGTGGATTGATGTTAGGATTTGCGATTTGTGATTTGATGTTTGGCGTTTGGATTTGTGATTGGTGGTGTTGCGGTGATGAAATCGGTGGCCGTGGAGGGGGTAGCGGTGGATGTCCCAAAATTTTTGGTGATATTTGGGTTTAAAGCAATTTTTTTGCGGAGCCCACATTAGTATGAGTAAAATAGTCTAAAAATTTTAGATTTTTAATTGAGGGGTATTTTTGTATTTTTGAGTCCAGTCAACCCCGTCTTTGTTAGAGTTAATGCTAGAAATATTGGTACCTAAGGGTTAATTCAACACTTTCATTAAAAATTTAGGTTTTTTTTTACTTTCAAAACTTGAGGGTTATATCAACACTTTCACAACTACATAGGGTCATTTTAGGGTCATTTTGGTATTCAACACTACATTCTTTCTTCCAACAAAGTCCGCTCGCCTAAGAAAGAGATATTATACAATTTGAATCAGGAGCGTATCACAAGAAACACACTCCTACAAATTAAGGCTAATGTAACACTTTTAGTGTTGCTTTAGGTGCTAATAATATTAAGTTGAGCCTATTGCAACATTTTTACAAGTATTACCTTTGATGATCTTGTATTAGATCTAACGCAACACTTTTTAAAATTTAGGTACACTTTTCAAGATTTAAGTAACACTTTTTAAAGGTTTAAGTAACATTGTAACATTTTAAATGTTACAAGAAAGGTGTTCCGATAGATCTAATTTATACCAGTGACAATGAAGGGATTGAGTTATTGAGATGCTATCTATACTTGGGCCAAATGTGTCAGCCACTATCCCCACAAATTACTCCCTCTGTTTCTTTAATATTTGCACACTTTTCTTTTTGGGTTGTTTCTTTTATATTGGCACACTTTCCATTTTTGGCAAAATTTCTTCAATTTCTTCCACTCATTCTACTTTTTACTTTCTACATTCAATTTCATCCACTCATTTTCTCCACCTAAATTGAAACACCCAAACCTATGGTGCCACTATTAGTAAAACGGATGTAGTATCACTCCAGAGCCGGTTTACAAGTAAGATAAGATCGAAATAACTCTCTTTATTCGAATCGAATAATATTTATGGAATTTATATATCAATTAAATTTAGGCAAAGTCTTGGGAAAGACGATCTTTTCATAGGCTTATGGAAAGATGGGGTTTGATTAGAATAATAAAAGGTAAAAGGTCTTAGTTGCAATATTAAAGTTTTAGTATGAAACATGTAGTAGTTATAAAATTTATAACCCGGTTCATGCAACCCAAAAATTTTATTTTAATTTCTTCTAATTTACACTTTAAACATTGGTCTTTCCATAACTTATGGAAAGACCGTCTTTCAAGAGACGGACTCTTAAATTTAAAAGATTATTTAGTATATCGGAATTGGAGGAATGAAGTATTTCATTTAATGAAAGGATTGAACCATACTCTATCATATATTATTAGGAATCAAATGCTCACGAGTTTTGGAAATTGAAAGATAAATTTTGAATCGTCAATTATTCTTAACTGATAAAAACGTAAAAACAAGTTAAGTAAAAGAAAGCCATGATTGACTTATTTTCACTCCAAATATGATACTAGTATAATACTCCCTTCGTCCCATAATTATTGACATATTTATTTTTTTACGATGTTCAATGATCATGTTTCACTGCTAATATCTCTAGCTACGCATAATATTTTTGCATATAAAATTGATATTTAAAAAATAGATGTTAAGAAAAATTTAATAATATCTCACATGATATTTTTATTATTCATATATTAATTTATATTTAAGTTAAAATTTATCAAATTTAACATTAAAAAAAATAAATAGATCAATAATCTTAGGACGGAGGAAGCATAATGAACGTAGGTTTCAGACTTGCAGTAGGCAGGACTTTTGGTTCAAGAATAATAAAATACTTTGCTTGTCGTAGCTCTGGCTTGAAAAAGTTTCTTGAGCACCTTCCGTTTCCAAAAATAAAATAATATATATAATATTTAGAGTTCGTCTCTTAAAAGATGGTATTTTTAAGGTTTAAATAGTAAATTAGAAGAAATAAAGAGAAAATTTTTGGGTTGTATTAAGCGGGTCATAAAATTTATATATAACTATTACCTGTTGCATAATAAAATTTTAATATTGTAACTAAATTTTTTAACCTTTTATTATTTTAATTAAATCTATCTTACCATAAGCCTATAAATATGTGGTATTTCCCAAGACTTTGCCTTATATTTAATAGAAGATCTTGGTTCCCGGTAAAATGAACTCTCCTCTAATTCCTTAAATTTGATACTCCCAATTTTTTTAAAACAAAAAGTGGCATATTTTTCATTTTCGTATGTTTTCTTAACATTGACATTTTTTTTATGGCAAAAAGTGAATCATTCTCAATATCTCATTAATTTTTACTCTCTTCACCCAACTATCTCTACACATTTCTACTTATAAAAATAAGGGATAAGTGTCAATATAACCCTACCTACTTGAGTTATGCCAATATAATTCTGAGATAATTTTTAGTGTAAAAATAACCCTAACTAGTTAATGAAAGTGCCAATATAACCCTCAGCCCCATTTTCGGCATTGACTTCTATTTTTCGACGTTGACTCTGTGTAAATTGATCAAAATACCCATTGAGAAAAATATGAAATTAGGTGGACAGTTTAACCATCATAGTTCATCAGACCACCGTCAGACCTCCGACGCCGGACCACTACTACACCACCACCGTAACAGGTAGGGTTATATCAGCACATTATGAAAACTGATAGGGTTATATCAGGACATTCCGAAAACTTGTAGGGTTATATCAGCACATTCTTAAACCTTATAGGGTTATATCAGCACATATTATAAAAGTTATTTGTGTAGTACTCGGCTAACCTTAACGGATGACCGCATCATCATATACACCATTATCACATCATAACATTATCTTATACACCATACAATTTGACATCAAGACACCATCATTCATATTAAACACCATTATCATATATCATAGCCTCATTTCAAAACTTATCAACATTAAAAATTCTAGGTCGAAGAACACAGTAAAATAACAACCTCACACAACACCAAAGGTCATCCAACCATCCTTCCGGACTAAAAACAACCAAATAAATAAAATTTCATTAAAATCATAGTATATTCTATCGTATGTGCTGATATAACTCTACACTTTTTACGAATGAGCTAATATAACCCTATAAGTTTTAGGAATATGTTGATTTAACCCTACCAATTTTCATAATGTGCTAATATAACCCTACCTATTACGGCGTCGGTGTAGCAGTGGTCCAGCGGCGGTCTGGCAACATTGGACTATTAATGACTCTAAGGGTAATAATGTCGTTTCCTTTTTTTAGTATTTTTATTTTCTTGACAAAAATGTATTTTTTTATAAAATTCCAGCTAAAAGTTGTCGGAGAGGGTTATATTGGCACTTTCACTAACTATTTAGGGTTATAGTGGCACTTATGCCAATTAGTTAGGATTATAAAATCACTTTTCTCTATTTTTTATTAAAAAATAGAAAAATTATTTTGCAAAGTTTTGGGAAAGACAGTCTTTCCATAAACCCATGGAAAGACGGAGTTTAATTAGAATAATAAAAGTAAAATGTACTAGCTGCAATATTAAAAATTTATTATGCAACGTGTAGTAGTTATAAAGTTTATAACCCGATTCATTTAACCCGAAAATTTTATCTTGATTTCTTCTAATTTGCACTTTAACCCTTGATATTTTCATAACTTATGGAAAGACCGTCCTTCAAGGAACTCAAATTCTTTTGTACCTCTAATTTAAATATAATTTATTATTAGTATATTTCGTGAAGTATTCTATTTTGTTTATCATCTTACAATTTCTATATTTAGTAAAGTGAGAATTTTTTCTAAAAGAAATGAATGATTTGTGAAACATTTAGCAGTATTTGATTTGTCATTTGCTAAGATATAAAATTTTCTGGACGAGAAAGGAAGAATATTTCAAAGCTTATAATTCATCTCGCCAGAATAACACTTATTGAACAAATAATCAAACACTAGATTGATATGGTCCCCGGCGGTAGTGTCGCAACTGGGGATCTGACTGAATGGCTCTGTGATATCCATGTAATAGATCCCTGACCCAAATAATCGCGCGAAATAGGTTTGACCAATTCAAACGTTACTTCATACGCCAACTTCTGGTTCACTTCCGAGAAACTCAGCTTCCCCGGTGTGACAGTAACCCTAACGTTGGAAGGTGGAACAATCTTAGCCGTGTAAACCGACACAGCCTCGCCAACGTTGGTAACCGTCCTGGTATGCTTCTGAACAGCTTGTCCAAACACAATCGAAAATGAAGGATAGTTGAGCTGTGACTTTGGGGTTCTGGTTGCGCACTTTGACTTTTCGCCTCCGAATATGCTGATTTGCTCGTCGGTGTAGTTCAGACCGCACAGGTAAGAGAAGTAATCCTGGGGAGAAATGTCATAAACCAGGCCTGGATTGTCTGCCTTGGAAGGGTTCACATGGCCGGAGCCGGTCGCGAAAAGATTAGCCGTTTTCCCCTTCTCATTCTGAATGGGATTGTTTCCCAGATTCATGCTATCTGCTGTAGTCATGATCGCTGATCTGATCATAGCCGGAGACCAATCAGGATGCGCGCTTTTGAGCAATGCAGCGACGCCACTCAGGTGAGGGCAAGCCATGGAAGTACCCGAGATCACATTGAAGTAGGATTTCGTGTTTTTCTTACCATCAACTGAGACATGCCAAGCTGCCAGGATGTTCAGTCCGGGGCCGAGGATGTCCGGTTTGATGATACCGGCGCCCTGAGGGCTCGGGCCCCGGGCTGAAAACGACACGACTTGGGGAGAAAGAGGATCACCGACTAGGGTTCCTTGGAACGATATGGCAGCCGTAGGTGAGCCCGTTGAGTTCAGGTAAGCCATGAGTTTAAGCCTATCCTCGTAGCTAACGTGTGAAGCCGGAAGAATATGGGGGCTGGTATATGTGCAGTAGCCATCTTCTGCTTGATTGATCAATATCACACCAACACCTCCTGCAGCCTTGACATACTTTCCCTTTACAACCCCTTCTTCTGAGTATTTAAGCTCGCAAACCACGATTTTGCCTTTCGCGTTCGCGTCGTTTTCTAGCTGTTTCGAGCAGTTTCTAGCATTCAGTGCAGGGAAGTACAATGGATATTGCTTCGAAGCGAAGTCCTTAGGCTGATAAGCGGATTCTCCGAGAAGCTTCTCTCCATTCCCCAACGTTGCTGTAGACCTGAGCTTTCTGTCCGTACTCGAAGCACCAACGGTTAGAATCCACGGAGCGTCGTTCGTTAGACTGTAACTAAGGGGTCCTTGGTTCCCAGCTGAACAGCTCACGAAGATGCCCTTCTGAACCGCGCTGTATGCGCCAAGCGCGATGTAGCTCGTATGAAACGGCACCGATTTGCCACGATTTAGTGACATGGATATAACATCGACGCCATCACCAATAGCAGCATCGACTGCGGCTAACACATCATGCTCGGTGCAATGGCTGTTAGAACTGCAAACTTTATAGACTGCCACATGCGCGAGCGGTGCAACCCCGGTAGCCGTGCCATTAGCAATGTTTCCATACACGTTCGCACCGGCCACGAAGTTCCCGGCAGCTGTAGCCGCCGTGTGAGTACCGTGGCCGTTTTCGTCGTACGGGGTGGTGTCTCCCTCGCTGAAAAACCTAGCTCCGATCAGCTTGTTGTTGCACAACGACGGGGGGTTGAAATCGCACCTTCCCTTCCATTTCGCGGGGGGCGGGGGCATTCCCTCGTCCCCAAACGAAGGATGGTCCGCGAAAATCCCACCGTCCACGACTCCGATGATGACTCCTTTTCCATAGTTGGATTTCTTCCAGAACCCTACATTCTGGTGTAGCCCTAGGAAACTCGGAGAATGCGTCGTGTCCTGATACAGCACGCCGTGAGGCTCAGCCGACACGAATCCAGGCTTCTTTTCCATGGCTTTGACATGTTCTGGTGACAATCGAGCTGCGAATCCTTTGAAAACGTTGTGGTAACAATGAACCATCCGCGGTGCTTCCTCAGCCGTGTTTGAACCCTCGAGGGCCAATGGGAGAAAAGAATGGTACCATCTATCCAATTCTTCATGTGTACTTAAACCAGCTGTTGCATCATCGGGGGGCTCGACATGAACAATGTAAGTGTCGAAGTTGGCAGATTTGGACAGTGAAGCATGAATACTGAATAGGACAAATAGAGTAAGAACCTGCCCGAATCCCATGTGTAGAAGTTTGAATTGTTCTTAGTTTTGTTACAGAGAATACTACAGAAATGTTGTTGTCTTTCGTTCATCACATTTTTGTTTTATAAATAACCAAAGATTTGTAAACAGACTCCCGCATAGGACTCGGTCAGACGAGGATTAAGTCGCAGTAATGTAATATATTCACTCTTCTTGGCTGCTTTCCTGGATCTTCGTGTTCGTCACAAATGTTAGCCACAAAAAAATCTGTAGCCGCAACAAAATAGGAAAGTGAATAGTCAGTCAACCTTGGATCACGCAGTCATGGCCATAGTGAAACCAGAGAGCAGAAGACTTGTCTAAAACTTTTGGAGACATGAATTCAGGAGAATTATGGGTTGGTTAAGTTGAGGGAAAATGGAGAATGGTTACAGAAAATAATGAAGTGAATGAGAGTTGAGAGAAGAAAAGGTGAGAGTTATTTATAGTAAACTATGGTAAAAAATGGCATGAATCAATATACTTAGCAGTTGGCGATGGATGGGTTAAAATTGTTCACACTAGCATAAGATGGGGACATTAACGGCGGTGAAATTGGACATTCTGAGCTGTAGTCCTTGACACCGCCGTGCAACAGGGCAACTGTTGCACGTCGGTTAAAGAATCGCCGTGCAACTAGGCAACTATTTTGTTGTCGGCTTAATA
This sequence comes from Rubia yunnanensis, assembly GCA_037428765.1. Taxonomy (NCBI): domain Eukaryota; kingdom Viridiplantae; phylum Streptophyta; class Magnoliopsida; order Gentianales; family Rubiaceae; genus Rubia; species Rubia yunnanensis. Next base: position 2,736,342 of record CM075064.1, on the reverse strand, counting down.
TTTTCAATCCTACTTTCGATTTTGAAACTGCCTTTGAAAATTAATAATACAAATTGGGGTTTCTAGCTGTGTCGAAACTATATAAAAAAAACTAGATTTCCACGCTAGTGGAAAACCCTTGATTAAAGGCATGCAATCAAACGCGGTTCCCGAGGAACCACCTTCAGTTAGGACCTGAATGAGTTCTGAATTCGAAACTCCCTCACAAGTCACACATTTCATTTCAAAGGCAATTTTAAATTGGTTAAAGACGATTTTTCGAGAACCATCTTTAATGGGTTGTCTTTATTGGACTTTTGGGACTAAGTACATATAGTTAGTATTTCTCTATTTTCTCCCTTAGTTTCTTTTCCTAACTTGCCAAGATCCGCCGATGATGACTTCTCCCCTTCCTTAATTTTTTCCCTAACTTCCCCTTCCTTAGTTTTTTTCCCACCCGTGCCGATAACTTCTCTTCACCACCACCCATCGCCATGTCTTTCCTTCACCGGCGACGATGATTCCTTATAGCCACCACCCGTCACCCCCCTCTCCCTCCACTGATGACGCTAATTACCTTCCTCGTCTTCGTTTCTCTTCACAACCTCCACCTCCGCTGCTAACATTGTTCCCACCATTGAAGCCCACCACCGTGGGTCGCCTTCGTCGCCTCCACCTCTGCCGCTAGAGATTGAACGTGTTGTTGTTGTTCCTATGTTGTTGATGTTGTTCCTGTGTTGCTGTTGTTGTTCCTATGTTGCTATGTTGTTTCCATATCTAACTTTGTTTCGCTACATCAGAAATAGGTTACAGATTCGTAACCTAATTAAAGGCGGTTTTGAAGCACTTTTAATCGATTTTAAAGGCAGAGCAATCGAGGATTTTCTACTAGTGCCACATCGTCTAATTCTTCATATGAGCATAAATCGACATTCATCTTCAACACAGCATAACCACGATACTTATATCAAACCTACAATAAATAATAATAAACATTCAAATAAAAATCATCAATCCACTATGAACAATAATATACATCAAATTTGTCGGTGAATTACCAATAGCGAATTTAAAATGGAGAAGAAATCATACCATTATATTATGAATTTTATCAGCACATATTTTTCTAATCAGAGTCGCTGTTGTGGAGTCGAATTTAAAAGGAACAGGAAGAAGTGTTAGATTTGGGAAAGGAGGGGGAAAAGAAGGAAGAAAGAAAGAAGAAGGAAAGATGGATGGAAAAAAAGAAGGTAAAGTAAAGCAATTGTTGCTGAAAAGAGTAGCATTATAAAAGTGGAATATTTTTAAAGGTTTTTTTGATTTAGTGCACTTCAGGCACCAATTCCGATGGAGGAAGTGCCTTCAGAAATGCAATTCCGAAGCCGTGGATTAAGTATTTTCGACCTTTGAAAATAAATTTTGTGGATTATTAATGGCTCCCTCAGCCTTTATAACAAAACTTAAACACGAGGAGTAAGTTAATTACACATTAAAGCTGAGCATACATGTTCCATGCATGAGACAGATTGAAAATCACTTAATCCGGGAGTGGAGAATGTGCCATCAACATCGATAGTTGAGGTTTCTAGCGAAGGATAAAAATATGTCATGCGGGGTTGAGCTGTGCATCCTTGCGGCGATGTACGATGATTTTTTCACCTGCCGTAGAGATCAAATTCGATGTTGGAATTGGTGAGTGTTTTCTTTGATGGGGTGGATTATTTTTATCCAGATGTAAATATGTCAGTTTTTAAACTCGAAAACTTTTATGGATGATGTATCCAGCGAATACGTTCTCTATTATTATTTTTTATATAGCTGATGAAGAGGACGCATTCTCACTCTCTTCTAGGTTCCCTTTTGTTTTTAATATTCAACGTGATTTTATTTTTTGAAACGAATTTACTTTCATTAATACCTCTTCAAAATTGTTCTGTACAAATCACCAAATCACCTAGTCACCTAACATAAACATAGCACATTTCCTCCTTAATTTTGTGTTTGCCCAAGCTCTATAAATTATACATTCAATAATGCTATCAAAATTTTTTTTTTCCCAGTATCTTCCTTTCCAAAACTTCTATCATTTCTCCAACTCCACAATGAATACACCGTTTCCGCAATAGCTATTTTCAGAAGGTGAGCCCTGCTGCCCTTACCTTTACATTGCACTGCGAGCCATTGTTTTTCATCTTCCCAGCCAGCTGGGACATGCTTCCATTGCATCTAGTTAAGGGTTCTGTACCAGATATCCTTGAATGTAGCACATTCAAAGAAAAAGTGCTGCACCGTTTCTGCTTCCTTGCCAAATACACAAGCACCATCAACCACAATTCCAAACTTCCTCAACCTCTCTTTGGTCGGCCTGTTATGGCAGCACAACCATAGCATAAAGACAGCTCTTGGCCGTGCCTGATTAGCTGCGCATATGTGTCACCAAAATACAGTTTCTTGCTCACCTCGTAACGCACTGTAGATGTCTCCAGTACATCAATTTTTCCTCCGTTTCAGTTGCTGTAATAGCTCCACATCCTGGAGGACACTTCTGCATTTAACCACCCTCTTCAAAATCCATGAACTATCATTTGGAACCTTCACAGTCATGAGATCAGCACCCTTGATGTAGTAGGAATGAATCCACTTAATCCACAACCGATCTGTTTTCCTGCACAGATTCCACAATGTTTTAATCAAGGTAGCCTCATTCCATTCAACAAGTGCGATCATATTCAGTCCTCCTTCTTTTGCTGATGAACAGATTGTTTCCCACGAAACTAGTGACTTTCGTGTAATGAAGTCAGCCCCACTCCATAGGTACGATCTACATATTGCTTCCAGGTGTTTCAAAACAGCCTTAGGTAAAGGAAAGACCTGCATCTAATAGTTAGCAATCGAAAAGAGAACGCTCTTGATTAGTTGTAACCTTCCTGCATAGCTTAGCAACCGAGCACTCCAATGCTTTATTCTGCTGATCATCTTCTCAATCAGTGGCTGGCATTGCTGTATTGTGAGTTTCCTGCTCATAAGTGGCACACCCAAATATTTGAAGGGCATGGTTCCTTCCTCAAATCCAGTGATAGCCAGTACTTCTTGCTTCAGCTCCTCTCCACATCCCCCAAAGAAAACCTTGCATTTAGCTCGGTTCAGCCTCATGCTTGTGGAGTCAGTAAACTTTTGGAAAACATTCAATAGTGCCTGGACAGATTTAACATCAGCCTTTGTCAACAACTGTAGGTTATCTGCAAAGCTTAGGGTGATTATCTACAAAACGTCACACCTAAAATGATAGTGATACTCAATGTTCCCATCCAGTTTTGTCAAACATCGATAATTGTATTCCATGATCAGAACAAACAGCAGGGGAGACAAGGGGTCCCCCTGCCTAACCCCTCGATGTGCTTGAATGAACTTGGTGGGAAAACCATTGATCATGTATTTATATGTAACAGTTCGCACACAAGTCATAACCCACCTGATGAACATACCTGGGAAGCCCAGCTCTTGAAGGATGGCCTCCAGTGCTTCCCACTCAACTGTGTCGTAAGCTTTTTGCAAATCAATTTGAACCATACATCTTGGCCCCCCAGCTTTTCTGTTGTAGCCCCGGATAAGTTCATAGGCCAACATCACATAGTCATGAATCCTGCGGCCCAGGACAAAAGCTTCCTGACTTTCATGAACAATACCTGCTGTTACACCACTTAGCCGTGTTGTTAAGATCTTCGAAATAATCTTATATATCGTTGTGTAACATAAGATAGGTCTCAAATCACTCACCTTTTTTGCTACCTGATGTTTCGGTATCAGAGTCACTCTTGTACTATTAACTGCCTTATACATCCTCCCTTCATTAAAGAATTCCATCACGGCCTATATAACATCTTCTTTAAGTACTCCCCAGTTAGCCTTAAAAAAATTTAAACTAAACCCGTCAAGTCCTGGGGCTTTTTGATCCCCAATGCCCTTTAAAGCCATCCAAATCTCCTGTTCCATTACCTTGCCAATCAGCTTTTCTCTATTTGCACTTGTCAGAGTACAACCAGCCCTTATTGCTTCAACATCAATACCCACCATTCTCTCAGCTTTTTTTCCAATCAAGTGCTCATAAAAATTCAGGACTTCAGTTTCCATGCCCTCCTGATCAGTGATCACAGTACCATCTTCCATTTCCATTTTCATAATCCCCCAACATGTTGTTTTTAACTTTCACTGATGAGTGGAAGTATGCGTTGTTACCGTCTCCCAATCTGAGCCAATCCACCTTTGCTTTCTGTCGTGCTATCTTCTCATCAATCTCATTCTACCCCATTAGCTCCTCTGTACATTTCACAACCTTCACTATCCTCTCCCCATTAGCCACTGAAAGCTCTTGTCTTACTGTCTCTAGTTTGTTTTTTTACTCCTGACAGCTTTTGGGTGTGCACTCCTAGCACCCGTTGAAGCCTTAAAAGCTTTCTCCACACCACAAACATAGGCCTACCTTTTAACTCTTCCGTCCAGCTTTCCTGAATCACCCTTAAAACTTCATCATTTTCAAGAAAATAGTTGAAGAACTTAAACTGTTTACACCGTTTTGCCTTCCCCTCATGAACTTTAATACGGAGCATGGCATGGTCTGAAACACCTGATTCTAAGATCTCCACCTTACTATCTGGATACAATTGATACCACTCAAGGTTACCAATTTCTCTGTCAATTCTCGAGTAAATAATCCCATCAGCTTGCCTATTTGACCAAGTGAAGTAATCCCCCAAGCTATCACATTCAAACAGTCCAGCCTGGGTCATCATCTGTTCAAGATCCCAGTATTCGTTGATCTGTACATCATTACCACATATCCAATCATGGAAAGATAATACATTGTTGAAATCGCCCATTGCAAGCCAAGCAGTACTCTTAGTTTTCCTCTGCAGCTTTTCAATATCTTTCCAAAGTATCTTCCTGTTTTTCAGTTGGTTAGCAGCATATATAGCTGTAAACCAATGGATCAACACATCATCAAGCCCATAAACTCCCACATGAATCATCTGGTCAGTTGTTTTCACATGTTTCACACTGACCCTGGACTTATCCCACATGACCCACAGTCTTCCATTCGGGTAAGCATCATAATTATTTATATAACTCCAGTTGGATCCCATCTTACTCCTGATATCCCCTGCTTTCTCTTTTTTTACTCTTGTTTCAATGAGAACAACCATGGTTAAGTTCATGTTCCTGAGATGGGAGGCAATCTCTTTGTTCTTGGCTGCTTTATTCAACCCCCTAACATTCCATGTTACGATCAAGGAACCTTGTCATGAGAATCAGCATGATCAATCCAAATCCTCTGATTCCCTGACTCAGTACCCATGCTACTGCTTCCTGAACCACCAAAACTTTCCACTAACTGCTCAATAATAATTTCTGCAGGTTGCTTTCCCCTATATTTTGAATCCACCACCTTCCATTCCGTCGATAGATTTTTCTGCTCCTCTCCCTGTGGTGCACCCGCTTTGCTTTCCACTGACTGCTCATCCTTTCTCTGCCATTTCTGAACTTTTTTCTTCTCATTCACAACCTTTTTGCATTGATGGCCTCCCACCTGGCATACCTCACAGAACATTGGCTTCCATGCCAATTCTACAACCTGCTTCAGTTTTGTCCCATCAATATTTTTTATACTGATACTCTCAGGCACCTTCACTGCTATATTAATTTCAATCAGCAAGCGAGCATATGAGACTCTCAGTTTTTTCGCCGTGCATTCATCAGTGCACAATGGTTTTCCCAAGGCACTCCCAATTTTCCCCAGACTTCTTGGACCCCAAAGATAGAGTGGCAACTTTGGGAATTTCACCCAGATAGGAACATGTTGCGCCATGTCTTCCTTCATTGAGAAATCCTTCTTCCATAGATGCAGAAACATCGCCCTGTTATAGATTGCGTACGGACCTCTGCTTAACATGGCATCTCTATCCTCTCGACACATAAATCTCATGATAAAATATCCTTCATCATTAAACAGCAATTCAGGTAAGGTAACAAACGACCAAAAATTCATCATAAATTTTTTGACTGCATTCATCGTTAGCTCCCCATCTATTACATACATGATTAGAGCATTCTCCCAATACTTTAGCTCAGATTGAACATCCTCCAAATCTATCTCCACTTCAATTTCTCCATCAATTACAGCAGGAGCAATAAAATCGATCTTCATACCATTAGAATAAACCCTATTCCCATTTATGACATCAACCCAAAGTTTCTTCTCAATTAGATCGTCATCGTTAGAGGTAGGTTTCTAGTATTACCTTTTTGTGATTGGATTGATCTACCCGAGACTCTCCAACCGGTACTTCCAAAGGTTCCTCCATTGCGTCTTCATCTTGACTGATAGCCTCTGTGATCCCATCCTCAATCACAGCTCTATTCCAATCCGCCGAGATCAAGGTCACCCGTTTCTTTGGCCTACCTCTCCTCATTTTCATGGTCACCGACAAACACCGCTAGTGGGTGTGAATCGCCCGCACAATCGCCCGTACAGTCATTCCTCACTTCGTATATTCAACGTGATTTTTAGAATTGGTTTGACAGTGACACTCAGTAGAATTTTGGTCACTAATGTTAATTAATTAAATCAATCTGGTACATGACATCACAATTATTCGTTCTATAATATTGGACAATATATATTATTAAAATAATATTTGACTATTTTATTATTTAAAATATATTAGGTAGAATTCGAGTTATTAAGAGATCAAATCCATTTTTACTATATATATTAAGTTTATAATCATATACTCCCTCTGTCCCAGATTAAATTGCAGAGAATCTTTTTCATGGTCTCTAACACACACGTTTGACCGTTAATATGTAACTACGTATAATATCAGTAAATAAAAAAGGTACCTTTCTAGAAACTACTTGTTAAGATGAATCCAACGATATAACATACAATAATATATTGTTTATATATCTATTCAAATATGTAGTCAAAACTTTCTTAGTTTGACCGAAACTTTGATTTGGTGCAATTTATTCCAGGACGGAGGGAGTAATATTTTTTGTTAAAAAATACATAGAATAATGTATTACTATGTAATTCGAGTTTATGTTTGAAATCATAATTTACTTTATTTAACTCTATCTTCCATATTATTATTTTTAAAATTTTAAATATGTAAAAAAAAGTTGACTAACACACAATATAATATATTTATTTTACCTGTCATCCATCAATCTATCCATTTCTTAAGCTAAATTCTACATTTAGCTTAAAATTGTCTCGAAAAATGCCTTTAGTTATGTTAATTTATGGAATTTTAGGTGTTTTTTCTATTTTTCAGATGAAAAAATGGCATTACTTAACTTGTTTCTTTTATTGAAATTGATTTGCAGGTAGAAAAGAAAAATAACTAGTTTATTATTGGTGTATAAATATATAATATTGGAATTTTATTTTAATATTATATTTGGTCTCAAAATATAATATACTCGTACAATTAATTATATTTTAAATGTATCTAATTATTTGACAAGAGTAATGAAGGTGGATAAAAAATTAAATTGGTTCAATAAAATAGCTTTCATGAACTCGAGTATAACACTAATCGACATTAGCTTATTTTGAATTCATGTTTAAAATAAATCTGACTCTATTTTAAAAGAGTCTTTCTCTTGAAAGATGGTCTTTCCATAAGTCATGGAAAGACCAAGGTTTAAAGTGTAAATTAGAAGAAATGAAGATAAAATTTTTGGGTTGCATGAATCGGGTTATAAATTTTATAACTACTACATGTTGCATACTAAAATTTTAATTGCAACTAAGACCTTTTACCTTTTATTATTCGAATTAAACTCATCTTTCCATAAGCCTATGGAAAGACCGTATTTTCCAAGACTTTGCCATTTTAAAATTAATTTTTATTTTTATTATTAAATAGATAATGAGTTAAGAAACTTTCTAATTTATGTCTCAATTTTACTTTTTTTAAGATGAGGTCATTTAAATTGATATTAATTTTTATTTTTGCCAGTTATAATAGAAAACTACAAATCATTTCAGAATGTTATATTTTATAATCTATAATATATGAAATATTATTATTCATATATTATTAAATATAAACTAGTATATTTAGTACTTAACATATTGCTTTGCCATTATTATTAATTTTATTATTAAACGAGTAAATGACACCATTCCTTTTTAATTTTATTTAATTCATTTATCATTTACTGAGAACGCCTTCAGAGAATGCGTTCTCTACTCTTATTTTTTTGCCCAATTACGATAAAAAAACAACTGCGTTAATTGGAATAAAAAATAAAAATAATGAGGGCGCATTTGCTAAATGCGTCCTCTATTTTGCAGAATTGGTAGCAAATTTTGCCAAAAAAAGGTTGTTTCGATCAACGAAAGACTATGATGATTTTTCAATCGATACCACCAATCGAGCACCACCACCACCATCTTTCGATATAAATAAATCAACACCAAAACCACCAATCAACAACACCACCACCACCACCAATCGACACCAACACTCCCACACACAAATTCAAATAACAACGTATCACCACCACCATCTTCAATCGAACCTCCACCAACATTTGTGATTCCTTCATATCTACAATCACCTCATATTGCTGATGGGTTGACGTTGGTGGCTCTGTGCAGGGATGGGAGACAGGGTACGCGGTCGGGAAGGGAGGAGATAACGGACAGGGGAGGAAGAAATTGAGTGAGAGAAGGGGAAAAACTAGGGATAAGTGCTATAGAACCCTATCTACTTGAGTAAGCGTCAATATAATCATGTTATAATTTTTAGTGCAAAAATAACCCTAGTTAATGAAAGTGCCAATATAATTCTCAGACCCCATTTCTGGCGTTGACTCTATGTAAATTGACCAAAATACCATTTGGGCTAACTCTAAAATTAGATGGACAATTTTACCCTCATAGTTCACCGGACCGCCGCCAGACTGCCACGGACCTCCGCCGTAACATGTAGGGTTATATTAGCACATTATGAAATCTTTTTGAATTATATAAGCACATTCCTAATGTTTGTAGGGTTATATTAGCACATATTATAAATATTAAGTGTGTGGTACTCGGCTGGCCTTAATGGGCGACCACATCATCATATACACCATTATAACATCATAACAATATCTTATAAAACATAAATTTTGACATCATGACACCATCATTAATATTAAACATCATTATCACATATCATAGTCTCATTTCAAAACTTATCAATATTAAAAATCCTAAGTCGAAGAACACAGCAAAATAACAATCACGCACAACACCAAAGGTCATCCAATCATCAATCCAGACTAAACACAACAAAATAAACAAAATATTATTAAAACCCCTATAATCTATAGTATGTGATGCTGGTATGACCCTACATTATTTACTAATGTGCTGATATAACCTATAAATTTTAGGAATGTACTGATTTAACCCTACCAGCTTTCACAATGTGCTAACATAATCCCGCGGCGGTCCGACGGTGGTCCCGCGGATTGATGAGTCTAAGGGTAATAGCATCATTTCCTATTTTTTTAGCATTTTATTTTTTTTCAGAAGGACAAACATGTAATTTTATAAAATTTCAGATAAAAGTTGTCGGAGATGGTTATATTGGCACTTTCACTGACTAGATAGGGTTATATTGACACTTTCAAATATTGAAAGGTTATATTAGCACTTATGTCAATTATGTAGGGTTATAAAAACATTTTTTTTCAAAAAACTAAGAAAATTAAAGAGGGAGATCGGAAAGAAAAAACAAAGTTAAGATGGAATTAGAAAAGTGTTGGCTGTGATTGAGATAATGCACAACGGTTGAATCGAACATCGGCATTGATGGTTTGGGGTTGCGATGTTTGTTCCCGAAAATAGTGATGGACGACAGTAATTGACAATACGACGTCCATCTGGAGTTGTTAATGCCCAAGGTGAACCTATATCTATTCATATGTCATTCCTCAAGAATTGAGATATAAACTTTAAAAAAAATAATTACTTGCATTTTTTAAACTTTATTTTTCTCTTACTTTAACCCCGAGGTTGAGGGGGGAGAAAAATGAATAATTCTACAAATTCGACCGTGCAAGCCTAAACTTCGTTAACAACCTATTCAATTTGTCTGATCCATATTTTAAAATAATCCATTTAACCCAAAACCTATGACTCATTTTATCTGTAGACTGTAACCCATTTTCGCTCTACCCAAGTAAATAAAATATGATTGATCCATTGTAACACCGCAAAGTATTGGGAAAGACGGTCTTTCCATATGCTTATGGAAAGACGGGGTTTAATTCGAATAATAAAAGGTAAAAGGTCTTAGTTGCAATATTAAAAATTTTGTATACAACATGTAGTAGTTATAAAATTTATTACCCGGTTCATGCAACTCAAAAATTTTATCTTAATTTCTTCTAATTTACACTTTAAACCTTGATCTTTCCATGACTTACCGTCTTTCAATAGACGCACTCCTGTAACACTCCTAACTAATATCGTTCATAAAAAAACACACACACCCCATCCCATGAAGATTCTAAGCAAACCGCCAAACCCACAGAAAATCCATATCAGATTGATGCTCTAAGCCCATTTATTGGTTGCGGCCGTAGAGAACCTTCTACTAATCTCATATCATGAATTTTGGAACATGAAAATAAAAGTCGAAGAGGAATTGGGGTGGAATTCAATGAAGAACAGCTCAACCCTTTTTAAAAAGACATATATTTTAAGAACAGCTCAACCCTTTTTTTAAAGATATTTTTTTAAAAAAATCTCGATGAAGCAATATCATTTGAGTCCGGGCCTTCTTTGTCCAATATCGTGGGGCTATTGCATATTGTATTATTGTGTGCCCACTTCATTTATAATCATCTTATAAAAGAAAAATAGGAAAACTATATCATAATATTAGAGTAAAGTGCTTGTATGATCCTATATTTTGAGGGTTTATGCTAATATGATCCCGTAAAGTTAAAAGATGTTATTGTAATCCTATGTTTTGCTAAAATGTGCTAATATAACCCTGGAGGCCTGAATTTGGTCGGAAATACATGAAATGACAATTATACCCCTCTTTTTAAAAAATTAAAAATTAAAATGTTAAAAGACAATTATGCCCTCAATGTTTATTAACCACCAAAATTTTCTTCTCTTTTCTTCTACTCTTTTCTTCTGCTCTTTTCTTCTCCATTTTTCTCCTCTTTTCTTCTTCTCTTTTCTTCTCCTCTTTTCTTCTTCGTTCTCGTCTGAACCCCTAGCTCTGCAAATTCCCTAGCTCCACTCTTCACACTCCGATGAAGATTCCATTTCCAGAGGATAGGGTTTGGTGGTCGGAGGAGGAGATGGATGGTTGGTGGTCGTCCGGGGCAGATATAGGGTTTGGTGGTCAGAGGCGAGGCTGGGTTTAGCGGCGGTTTACGGTTAAGCGGCGGCGATGGGGCTTAGGGCTAGGGGTAACGGAGATGGCTTAGGGTCAGGGGTGGCAGTGGTTAAGGCGGCAGCGCACAATGGAGCAAAAAGGGTGCACGACAGCGGCCATGTGTGCTTCACCGGAGATAGCGGTGGCCGATATGGAGCTCGCCGGAGGAAGGATTTTGCTGCGGTGGGATCCGACCCGTTAGACGGCCTGGGTCATTCCTTTGTGTATGTTCGACCTGGCCCGGTTCAGCTCTCTTCATCCAAGGTTTAATGTGAGGTGAAATCTGGGAATTTGCAGTTCTGATAGATTTTTGTATTTCAATGGTGATGTTTTGTGGATTTGAAATATGCTTTTTCCTTTCCTTCAATTTGGATGTATAAATTTGAGCTGACAATGGATTTTGTTACTGGATTCTGTGTTATTAATTGATGTTATAATATAGGTTTTGCTTATCCGAAATGGAAAGGTGTAGGCAGTATGTTTCCGACGTTTATGTTTAAATTTCTCTTGATCTTTGTCTCTTTTAGCTTGTTGATGGAGAAAGACATAATTTTCAGTACTGTTGCAGGAGAAATGCTTTGATTCTGTGTTTTTTTTAAAAAAATCTCAGGTATGTTAGTGAATTCCCAGATTCCGGCTGCCGTGCCGCCGGCGGGCGGTGGTGGCGGTGGAAGTGGCGGAGCAGTGGTGGACCAGCAGTGATGGCGGTGGAGCGGCGGTGGTTGTGGTGGTGGAGCGCTGGTGGTGGATAAGTGGCGGTGGTGAAGCGCCGATGGTGGAGCGACGGTTGTGGTGGTGGAGCTGCGGTGGTGGTGGCGGTGGAGCGGCGGTTGTGGAGGTGGAGCAGCGGTGGTGGTGGTGGTGCTTCTGATGAATGCTAGGGTATTTTAGTCTATACATTTGTAATTTGAATGCTATGGGTAGTTTAGTCTTTTTAATTTTAGTCAACGCCAGAGCGAATATAGTATGATTGGAGTTGCTCTAATAATATTTTCGTACAGTACCATTTGTTGATTATTTCTCATTATACTTGTTTAGATTATATACCAGTAACCAAATTACATTTCGCATTATACTAATACAATGGATTCATCGAGAGCAATAACTCTCTCAAATTCCAATACGTAATAAATATTTTCTGTTGAGTTTTCAAAATTGAATTGCTTAGAAGGCCGAACACACAAAAATAGTCAAAGATGCCTATTCCAATACACAATCAATTTCACATGTACATTTGACTATCCACTAAAGATTACCCGAGCCAAAATAAGCTAATGGCTCACTTCCCTTTTTTAAATACTTTTTTATATTTACTTCTTCCCCTTTTAGTAAATTATAGATTATTTTTACCCATATATTTTACTTTTTATGTTTTCAATACAATCTCTACCATTCATTTATTTTTTTGAAAAAGTTTGCCCAAAAGTTGGGGCCATAATAAAAGAACCAGAGGGAGTACCATTTTTACGATCTCCAATAAATATGTTTGATTGTAAATATATGTAGCCACGGACAATAACGACACATAAAAAATTGATATTTAAACATTACGTATTACGACGAATTTAGCCATATCTTATACGATAAAATTATTTTTCATATAACTAATCAAATATGTGTTCAATGTTTGACAGCTTTGTAAAAAAAATTTGTACAGAATAAACTGGAACGGAGGGAGTGAGCAATTTTGAGAAGAAAATTCGAAGATCACATATTTGATATTAATTCAACCCGCCTGAATTATCTAGGCCGGCACAAACAATTACAAGACAAAAGAAAAAAACTTGTGGAATGAAAATCAAACATTAGCTCGATGTAATTGATCTCTCTGTTGCTGCAATTGGTATTCTAACCGAGTGGCTTTGCGAAATCCATGTAATAAACCCCTGTGCCGCAAAAGTATCCCCAGGAAATTTCACCAGTTCGAATGTAACTTCATACGCCAACCTCTGATTAATCTTTGAGAAACTCAGTTTCTGCGGCTTAACCGTGACCTTAACACCGGGAGGAGGAACAACCTTAACCGTGTAAACTGACGCGGCCACACCAACGTTGGTAACCTTCCTGGTATACTTCTGAACCTTTTCTCCAAATTCGATCCCGAATGAAGGATAATTTAGTTGTGCTGCTGGTATTCTCGTCGTGCACTTGGCCTTTCGCTGCACGAAGTTCCCGATTTGCCTGTCTGTGTAATTCTGTCCACAAAGAAAAGCGAGGTAATCTTTCGGCTCAATATCGTAGATTAGCCCGGGGCTATCCGCTTTTGCTGGATTCACGTGGCCGGAACCCGTCGCGAAAAAGTCAGCAGTAAGCTGCTTCTCATCCTGAATCGGCTTCTTGGCGAGGTTCAGAAGATCAGCGGTGGTCATTATTGCGCTTTTGATTGCAGCCGGAGACCAATCAGGATGCGCGCTCTTGATCAGGGCTGCAACGCCGCTCAGGTGAGGACAGGACATGGAAGTACCCGAGATCACATTGAAGTAGGCTTTCGTGTCGGTCCTGTTTTCGAGCGAAACGTGCCAGGCTGCAAGAATGTTCACTCCAGGGCCGAGGATGTCCGGTTTAAGGATCCCCCGTGTCTGAGCACTCGGGCCCCTGGAGGAAAACGAGCCAATCTGAGGCGCGAGAGGATCTCCAATGACTGTGCCCTGGAATGTTATGGTAGCCGTTGGTGATTTAGTTGAGTTCATGTAAGCGATTAACTTAACTCGATCCTCGTAACTCACGTGAGTTGCCGGAAGAACATGAGCATCAGCGTATGTTGTAAACCCGTTTGTCTCCTGATTGATCAGAATCATCCCTACACCGCCTGCAGCTAACACATTCTTCCCTTTTTCTACTGCTTCATATCCTCCAATCTCGCAAACAACAATTTTGCCTTTCGCGGCCTTGAAACTGACTAGATTTTCAGAGCAGTATCGATCTGCATCGGAATCGCTCTCGTTCAGACCGGGATAAAACAGCGGATACTGCTTCGAGGAGAAGCTTTTCGGCTGATAAGCCGATTCTCCGTGAAGCTGTACCTTATTTCCAAGAACTGCAGTAGCCCTGATTTTCCTGTCGGTGGTCGAAGCGCCGACGGTAAGAATCCAGGGCGCATCATTTGACAAACTCGAACTGAAAGGTCCGCTGTTTCCAGCAGAACAGCTAACGAAAATGCCCTTCTGAACAGCGCTATATGCTCCTAGCGCGATGTTATCACTGTAAAAAGGCTCCGAACTCCCCCCGAGAGAGATCGAAAGAATATCGACGCCATCATCAATTGCAGTATCCATGGCGGTTAAGATATCAGCGTCGTTGCAGCCACCGGAAGAGCCGCAGACCTTGTACATCGCAACGTGAGCTAGCGGCGCAACTCCGGCAGCCGTGCCATTAGCGCTTCCGAACACATTGGCGCCGCTCACGAAGTTTCCGGCGGCTGTAGCCGCCGTGTGAGTTCCATGGCCGTTTTCGTCACTCGGGGAGCTATCTCCCTGGTTGAAAAACCTCGCTCCGATCAGCTTCTTGTTGCACGACGACGCGTCTTTGAATTCGCACTTCCCCTTCCATTTCGCCGGAGGCGGAGGCATCCCCTTGTCCCCAAACGAAGGATGGTTCGGGAAAATTCCTGTGTCCACCACTCCGATGATGACACCTTTACCATAATTCGATTTCTTCCAGAGCCCTACATTCTGATTCAGCCCCAAGAAACTGGGAGAATGCGTTGTGTGCAAAGACAGCACTTTCTGAACTGCTGCCGACACAAATCCAGGCTTCTTCTCCATGGCCTTAACATGCTCCGGTGACAATCGCGCCGCGAATCCTCTGAACACGTTGTGGTAACAGTAAACCATCCTCGGCACTTCCCCATCTGTGTCCGATCCCGCGGGGGCCAATGGCAGAAAAGAATGGTACCATTTGTCCAAATCTTCATGAGTTCTCAAACCTGCATAGCTTGCATCTGTGAGCTGAGGATGATTGGATTCATCGGGAGACTCGAGATGAACAATGTAGGTGTCTAGTTTAGCAGAGACTGAGGATGAAGTATGAATGCAGAAGAGGAAAAACAGAGTAAGAATCTGTTTGAATCCCATGTTTGGATTTTGAGTTGTGGATTTGGAAATGGGGAACACTGATTATAAAGCGAAAGTTAGCCCACCGCAATAGCTTTGGCACCAACCATTGGCCACTAAGGCTATAATTGTGAGTGCCAATTCCAATTGTGGGAAAAGAAGAGACGTTCACTTTGGTTGACTCGGTCGTGGACTCATGGCTACAGTAAGACCACATAATAGAGGATATCGTGTTTATCATTTGTGTTTGTTTATTCTCCCTCTCCCCTGCCCTCGGTCCCACCTTATTCTGTATAAAATTTTTTCATAATTTTTAATAGACATATTTAATTATAAGTATGTGTAGTTACGGACATTAATAACACACACAAAAATAATATTTAAAAACTACATTTTATAATAAATCTAAACGCATCTCTTACGATAAACATATTGTTCATGTTATTTAAATATGTAATTAAAGTCTAATATATCAAAAAAAATATATACATAATAGGCTGACACAGAGGAAGTATTAAAGTTTGTATCGATGCCCAACGGTCACAAGTTGATATTATAACCTGACCTGATAACAATGTGAACACGGTATGGTTGATCGGTGAAATTAAGGTACTACCTCCATAACTGATTAAATTGCACATAAATTATTATGCTGTAAGATTTTCGTTAACATGTTTAACTAGCATGGTTGCCCTAAAAAAAGTTCTTGCTCTTCCAAATTTATTTTTGTTAAATTCAACTAAATTGAACTAATATATATATATATATATATATGTATATATATATATGTATATATATATGTATATATATATATGTATATATATATGTATATATATATATGTATATATATATGTATATATATATATGTATATATATATGTATATATATATATGTATATATATATGTATATATATATATGTATATATATGTATATATATATGTATATATATGTATATATATGTATATATATATATATATGTATATATATATGTATATATATATATGTATATATATATATATGTATATATATATATATATATATATATTTAGAAGAAAGGTGAATTCAACAATATTACATATGATAATATTATTGTTAACATATTTATTCAAGTATGGGGGTCAAATTTTAATGGAAAATAGTGTTAAAAACCAAGTGTGCAATTTGAACCGGTATAGAGAAAGTATAAAAATTATTAAGTGTTATATTAGTTAAAGAGACTGTCTCTTGAAAGACGATTTTTTCATAAGTAATGGAAAAATCAAGGTTTAAGCTACAAATAAGAAGAAATGAAAATAAAATTTTTGGTTTCCATTAATCGAGTCATAAACTTTTTAACTACTACACGTTGCATATTAATTTTTTAATATTGCAACTAAAACTTTTTTACCTTTTTATTATTTTAATTATACACGTCTTTCCATAAGCTTGTGAAAAGACGGTCTTTCCTTAAGCGTGTGGAAAGAAGATCTTTCCCAACACTTTTCCTTCGGTAAATCTTGAAGTTGCTACGATCTATTCAATATATTATGATAATTTAAAAATAAGTCAAAGTTTTGGAAAATACAGAGTTTAATTAAAATAATAAAAGGTTAAAGGTCTCAGTTGCAATTAAAAATTTATCATGCAACATGTAGTAGCTATAAAATTTATAACTCAATTCATGCAATCCAAAAAATGTATGTTAATTTATTCAAATTTTCACTTTAAACCTTGGTATTTCCATGAGGGGAAAGTCTCAGGAAAGACGGCATTTCCATAAGCTTATGGACAGTCCTCAGGGGCATTTGCCTTAAATGTTGTAATTTTTTATAAAATTTAAATATTGCATTTTATAAGTTAAAACAAGTAATAATATGTATTTGGAGGTGAAAATATAAAAATATATAATATAAAAAAATATTTTCAAAAAATTTAAATTTTGTATGTAATTTAAGAAATGCAGTGTATAAGGTAAGAAATAAGTGGTTTGTCCATAAGCTTATGGACAGACCGGCTGTTGGGAGACCTACTCTTCCATGAGTTATGGAAAGACCGTATTTAAAGAGACTTTATAGTAAAGTGAAGTAGTCATTGAACTAAGGTATTCGTACTTTTTAAATAATTATGATTATGAGACTTTATAATTGTAAAGTAAAGTAGTCATTGAACTAAGGTATTCGTACATTTTTGTTATAAAAGTAAAAGTTAAATATAAATTTCAAAGGCTTCACCTTTATCACTTTGTAGTGCTCCTACTTCATAAATTCTACACCTAAGGAATTTATTTTTAGAAAGATAGCAAAGGAAATCAACAAAGATGATCAGGTAGGAGTACGGAAAGAAACTTGAAAAATTAATAATGTTTCAGTATATTTCTCGAATTTACTTACATTTTTATAAATATTTTTTAAAATGATTAAAAAATATTATTAAATTTAAATCATAAAAATAAATTTTTTATAAATATTGAATCATGAAAAATAAAAAATTTATTCAAATTGGAACAAAACATTTAAAAATATATTTTTGATTGTTTAATTTAGAAAACCCTTTGGAAAAGCTCTTCACTTACTCTTATTATAGTGTGCCTTCTTTTTTGGGTGGTTAGCCTTCAACTGAGTTTCCCTCCTAAATTAACAAATCAAACTTTGGATCACACAGATATTATCCATATTGAAGATCAAGGTACTCCCTTTCTTCCATGTCAAATTGAATAGAATAATTTTTACCTCATTAAGAAATTTATCTAACTGTAAATATATTTAACCAGGTATAATAGTAAATAAAAAATTATTTTTGATAACCAACTTTTTATGATGAATTCAACAATATCACATACTCCCTCCGGTTCTCTAACAATGGCTCACTTTCCATTTTGGGATGGTTATCTTATATTGGCTCCTTCCTTTTTTGGCAAATACTAAATTGTTTTCATCCACTCAATTTACTTTTTACTTTCTCAATACAACCTTCACCACTCATTCTACTTTTAAAAAAACTTTGTGTCAATTCAAAGGAGGCCATTGTTAGAGAACCAAAGGAGTATGATAATATTATTGCTTATATATCTGCTTAAATATGCGATTAAAATTTAAGGCAGAGTCTTGGGAAAGACGGTCTTACCATAGACTTATGGAAAGACGGGGTTTGATTAGAATAATAAAAGGTAAAAGGTCTTAGTTGCAATATTAAAATTTTAGTATGCAACATGTAGTAGTTATAAAATTTAAAACCCAGTTCATGCAACCAAAAATTTTATCTTTATTTATTCTAATTTACACTTTAAACCTTGATTTTTTCATAACTTATGAAAAGACCGAAAAGATAGACTCAAAATTTAATAGAGAATAATATTAAATATTAAGTGTATAGTTGGAGGTGGGATGGAAGGAGTATGCAAAACCGAGAAAGATTACTGCTTTCAATTTATATTTCTCTGTTTCTGACCATTTCTGGTTTTCCTTCATTCCTCGGGCAGTGAAAATGTCCTGAATCTCACATGTAGTTAGTTAATGCGAGAGGAGAGTTGGTCAATCCAACCCATCATCCAGCCATACACATAACGAAATTTAGCAAATTGCAGTTCAATCACCCGCGCATCTTGGCCACAATTATTATCTGGGTAATATGTAGATATAACTTTATATAATTGAGAAAATGTAAATATAATTTTGAGGTAATTTTAAATATAAATATAATATTAATTATTATACTTCCTTCATTTTACTAAGATTCATTTTACTAAGAGTGACACACTTGCATTATTGATTTTTTTTTAAATGGCACACTTTCCATTTTGGCAAGATTCCTACAATCTCATCCACTTATTCTACTTTCTACACTCAATTCCAACCTCTCATTTTCTTCAAATTAATCTAAGAGCCTAAACCTAGTGTGCCACTCTTAGTGAAACAGAGGGAGTACATAAGTGCAAATATAACCCTAAAGCCATTTTCCCATAATTGGCTGGCCATTTCCGATCATTGACTGACTGGAAATGACCAAAATTTCCTTTGGATCAAATTCGATCTAAAAGGCAAAAATAGCCTCTGCCTACCACTGCTCCACCACCACCTTCACCACCGCTCCACCTCCACTGCCGGGCCACCACCTTTAGGGCTTCCGCCAGCCACCAGTCTACCACCTCCTGGTCACCACCCACCACCCCAACGCCACCACTACCACCATTCCCTGCCACCACTATCACCATCCCCTGCCTCCCGCTGCCATCAACCAAAACCCCATCCCTCCAGTGCCACCACGAACACCACCTCATGCCGCCCACCACAAACTCCATCACTTTCGCCACTACAACCCACGACACCATTCCCCCAACCACAAACCACCACCTCCACCACCAGTGGCGGAACCAGAAAAAAATTTCATGGGAGGCTGACCTGGCGTGCAGAGGCGGAGGGACGACGACAACTTCTGGTGGTAGAGACCTGGTGGCGTGGTGGCAGACCTAGCGGCGGTGGCGGATGGATGCTCTGCGCTCGTTCTAATTTTTGGCAGAAATGGATTATTGGATTGGGTTCAGTTTTGGCCCAATCCAATACATATTTCATTTTTATTTTTTTTCTTATTACAAATGAAACGACGTTGTTTCACTAGCGTGAAAACAACGTCATTTTATTACTTAAGCAGCAAAAAAAAGAAGGCCGCGACGCGGCCTTCGTCTCTGAGCATCGCCTACCAGTTGCCAGAAGACGCGCCAAGCTCCAGCGGAAAACGCACTCGACGGCCAGACCGCCTCTTTCTACCTTCGGCCGGCGATCTAGGTAGGGCTAGAGCCCTACCTCGCGTACCATTGGTTCCACCTATGTCCACCACCACCTAGCGACCAATTACATACTTTAATACATTTATGTAGCAGCAAAGAAAATCTCTATCTTATCTAATCCACACTATATATTTCAACATATTCTATGCCAAAATTGGACCAAAATCCACTATTCAAAATGCCCAACCATGGTGAAAACAATAAAAGCAGTGTGATAAAGTGATTTTCCGTGAGAAATTGTATTATTGATGACTGAATATATAGAGAAGTACAATAGATGTAAATAAGAAAATAACTCTAATCATACTAATCACAATCTAATCAGCAATCTGATTTATCTCAACACCTCCCAAGCGAAGTGTCGGATTCTCAGAGACGCAAAGCTTGGACCTGAAGAACTCAAACAAGGGACAAGAGAGACCCTTGGTGAAGATGTCCACAATCTGTAGAGACGTAGGAACATGAGCAACACGAAGCTTGCCCAAAGAAACCAACTCATGAACAAAATGATAAATGTTGATGTGCTTAGCCCGCTTGTGTGCCACCGGATTTTGAGCCGAGAAGATTGCACTGTTGTTGTTGCAAAGCAGGAGAGGCGCACCAGAATGAGGAACATGAAGATCACAAAGAAAATGAGTCATCCAGATGACCTCAGAAGCAGTGTTAGCCAAAGCACGATACTCCAACTCAGTGCTGGACCTGGATACAGTAGGCTATTTCTTCACACTCTGGGAAACCAAATTGCTGCTTCAAAAGACAGCATAGCCATATGTAGAACAACGAGTCTCCAAACACCTGACTCAATCTGCATCAGAATAACTGATCACCTCAGGAGAAGAGGCTGAACAAAAACTGAGGCCAAAGTGTAAAGTCCCTCGAACATAGTAGAGAATCCGAGTGACAACTGAAGAATGATTCTCCCGAGGGTCTTGAAGATACTGGCTGATAGAATTAACTGTAAATGCTAAGTCCGGATGAGTGATGGTCAAATACTGGAGAGAACCAACCAAAGAGCGGTACAATGTCAGGTTCTTGAATTGAGGACTCGTACTGCTGTGAAGCTGAGAATTTGACAGAAATGACGTAGAGACATGAGCCACATCCAACATACCAGCCCGAGATACAATGTCTCGAGCATACTTTGCTTGACCTAGAATAAGTCCCAAGGAAGTGGGCATGACCTCCAGGCCAAAAAAGTAGTGTAAGGCACCTAAATCCTTGATAGCAAACTTCTGATTGGTGTGATCAATGAACTGCCGAAGAGAGTGGAATCATTCCCAGTCAAAATGATATCATCAACATAGGCCAACAGATATAGCAATGAAGAGCCACGAGATAACACAAATAAAGAAGTATCGGAAGAACTGCAACAAAAACCAAGCGTCAGGAGGTAGGCACTAAAATACTGAAACCATGCTCGAGGTGCCTACTTCATACCATAAATGGCCTTTCAGAGATTACAAACTTAGTCTGGATGAGCAGGATCCTTATAGCCAGCAGTTTGCACCATAAAGACTATAAGAACACCATCGTGGAAGACATTCTTGGCGTCTAACTGATGAAGAGACCAAGCACGCATTGTAGCAATAGCAAATATTGTCTGAATTGTAGAAGCCTTAGCCATATGACTGAAAGTTTGGTCAAAATCAAAACTGGGAATCTAAGAGAAACCCGAGCTACCAAGCGCACGTCATGGCGATCAACTGAACCATCTGGTTTGTACTTCAGCCGATAAACCCATTTGGACCCAATAATGTTGACGTCTGGAGGGCGTGGAACAAGATCCCAAGTATGCTAACTACGAAGAATCACCAACAAGAACATGAGATTTACCTGTACAAGAACAAGAACAAGAACAAGAACAAGAACAAAAACTTTAGAATCACCAATATGAGATATCATAATAGGGGCACCATTACCAACAAGAACATGAGATTTACCTGTATAAGGAGTGACACTGTCTAGGCCTGAGAAGGAAGACGCCATATGACTGGTAGCGCCGGAATCAAGGTACCAATTTGACAGTCGAGAAGAAGTGTATGATTGCTGAGAAGAGTGATGATTTTCTGCCAAATGAGTACTTGTTGGATGACCAATTTGTGCCTGCATCTGGTAACACGTCGTAACGTAATAACCGAGCCATTCGCACCAGGAGCAGTGTTGAAGACCGCGACCAGGGACCGGACCAGCCGCCTGAGAACCGGAGAAGGACTTCCGGAGCGTGAAGCCACGCGTGGCCACCTCGAGTCGGTGTGAGATCCCACGCGCGACCGGCTTGAGGTGCGTCACTGATCTGGAATGCAAACTGTCAAACGACTGGTCTTGATGTCCCTGTAAATTCATCAAAAAAGACTCGTGCTTTTTGGCACGAGCAAGAACATCCGCATATAACGGAGTGGGAACAACATTAATCAAATGAACAGAAAAATCTTTATACTTAGGACCAAGAGCAGTAAAAAAACAGACAATTTGATCAATATCCAAAATTGGATTACCCATGACAGACATTTATTCAAAAATCTCCTTAAATTTGAGATGAAGTTCATTAACAGTACCAGACTTACGAATACCATGTGCATCTGCACGAAGATAGAGAATGGTGGAGGCACTGCTTTCCGATAAATGAGAACAAGATTATCCCAAATTTTTTTGAAAGCAGCACAATCTGGGAGTCCCACGAGAACTTTGGCGGTGAGAGAGGAAAACAGGAGACTGCAGAGACGTTGATCTTCATCAACCCATTGATCATACTCTTCTTTTGCTTTCTAGTTATGCTGCCTTGGGATCAACCTTGATACCACTTAAAGGAGATGTGATAGTGAGGGCATAGGACAGAGTCTGCGGTTGTTGAGGGAGAGACAGACAAGCCATTGTACCATCGATGAATCCATGCAGACCTTGAGGACAAAGAACATAACCTGCTTGATGCTTCCAGAGAAGATAGTTGGATGGAGTGAGTTTAATCTGCATCATTTGGAGTAGAGTGTTGTAGGAGAGTTTTTCTTGAGCCATGAGAACGGAGAGGAGGCCACCGGAAAACTGATCGGAGAGGAGGAGGGATTTTTCGGATCAAATTTTTTTTTGGAGAGGGGGTGGCGGCCAAAAATAGAAGAAGGATTTAGGGTTTTAGGTTTTGGATCAGAAGAGGCTCTGATACCATGATAAAGTGATTTGTTGTAAGGAATTGTATTTTTGATAACTGAATATATAAAGAAATACAAGAGGTAAAATAAGGAAAGAACCGTAATCATACTAATCACAATTTAATAAGTAATTTGATTTATCCTAATAAGGTGATTTTAGTCTGACTAAACAATGATCGGGATTTTAGATTAGAATGGGGAGAAAACTTCAATTGGTGTTTGGTATTATAATGATGTGCTCTGTGGGATTGTGAATAAACCGAGTGTGTTGAGCAAAGAAGAAAAACAGAGGGAAAGAAAGAAGGGAAACGGGTGATTAAGATCTGGGGGCAGGGTAGAAAAGAAGAGATGGAGATAAGGGCGGAAAAGTAATTTCATTAATTTTTGTATTTTAAAGAAGAGATGGAGATAAGGAATTTCATTAAAACTGATTTATTTTAACTTGGATTTTTGCGATTAAATTGTTTGTAAACATTAGTCAGATGTTGTAAATTAAAGCATCAATATTGTGGTTAGTGGTGTTGGGATGCTATTTGATTGGTGGCTAGTGGTGGGTTGGCGGTGGGTGCAGCTGTTAGAGTGATGTTGTTGGCGGAGATGATAGGAGGGCCAAATAGTCCTTTTACATGGTCTAAAATAATTGTAATACTCTCTCTGTAGTTTATGCTGGAACCAAGAGAATATAATTATTTTGCACGGACATTTATGTACGATAATGTTAAAAAGAATATAGGGGATTTAAATGACTTACTCAAAATCTATATACGAATTTTAGTCAAAATCAGAAAATAATCAAATTGATAACTTTTGGTTGAGAAATAATGGAAAGTAGAAGCTTTATACATAAAGGGGTATATACTCCTCCACTTTCTAATATTATAATTTTTTTTAATTTTACCCATGAATTTAAATGGACAGAAGAAGTCGAAAGAATAAAGTTAAAAATTAAAAAGATAAAAAATAAATGCAAACTCTTGGGAAAGAACGTCTTTCCACAGGCTTATGGAAAGAACGTCTTTCCACAGGCTTATGGAAAGACATGGTTTAATTAGAATAATAAAAAAGTAAAAGGTCTAAGTTGCAATATTAAAAATTTATCATGCTGCGTGTAGAAGTTATAAATTTATGACCCGATTTAATTCAACCCAAAAATTTTATCTCAATTTCTTCTAATTTCCAATTTAAACATTGATATTTCCATGACTTTTGGAAATACCGCTTTTGAAGAGACGGACTCTAAAATAAATGAATAAAAGTGAAGAAATATTATTATTAAAAAAGAAAAAATCATTATTATAAAATCATCTTAAATATTTAAAAAAAGGAATAGAGGGAGTATATTAGGTCCTTTGACAACTCGGTTTTCCAATAAACACCATCATTTCTTGCATTGAGACCGGACAAGTGTGTAAGTGCACATTATATACTCACCTGTCCCAATTTAACATGTACATTCACTAGTTGACACAAAATATTATCAAATTTTCACCATATATTTAAATAGATATATAAATAATAATATTATCTTATTTTTTATTATTGAATTCATCGTGATGAATCGTTTTTAAATATCAACTTTTTATTTACCGATGTTATATGTAGTTAAACACATTAACGATCAAATATGTTTTTTGAAAGCCTTGATTTTTTTTTTGGGGGGCTTAACATGAATCAGAGGGAGTATAAGAATCACGTACAAGTTAGGCTCTTGCATTTCCTCCATGTAGATGTTTGCCTTAATTTGCTTTCAATACACGATCGAGTTGTGTTTTGCTTTTCTCCATGAACATTTGGACACTTATGTGTTTAGGAGAATTTATAAGTAATTTGCTTATAATTTAAATAATTTTTTAGTGTTTAATAAACTGCTAAATAAGTGCGCTTATTGAAAAAGTAGAAGTTAATTTTTTGGAAAAAAGTAGAAACTGCTCATGGCTTTCAAAATAAGATAAAATAAGTCAGTTTTGCTGATATGCACAACTATGTCATACACACCCTATAATTAAGCATATGAATTTTTAAAATGGTGAGAATAGTTCGATGATCAAAGTCCAACTTTCCCCTGTTAATGTATACAAATCATGTCTTATATAATCAGTAAAAATACAAATTTGTCTTTGTAATTCTGAAATGTTGGTGGCTAATCCAGTGATTAGATTTATAGTGTTTCGAAAATGTTATTGATTAAAACTATGAGCAGCATAATTTGATGATCAAACTCTGGATAAATATATAGTTTGATAAGTAAAATTGAATTTTTTTCTAATATTATTCACCTGTATATTTCGGTTCGGTATACTAAAACCATCTCACTTTGTTATTATAGACGGACCAAATTAAGTAAATTAGGAACAGAGGATCCTACTTGATACCATGAGTCGTTTCCCTAATATTGTTATAATAAACAAATATATACAAAAGAAATGCTTTAAATAAATAAAATTTATCAATTAAAAAAAGAGAGATTGTAACAAGGGAATAAAATTGAGGGGCTTTTAATAAGTTGGGTAATATGCAAATATAATCCTGTATAATTGAAAAAATACAGATATAACTCAAAGTTATTTTTTAGTGAACCATGACTAGTGAATGAAAGTGCAAATATAACCCTATGATCATATTTCTGGCATTGACTTAGAAATTCCGACCATTAACCCACTTACAAAGACTAAAATACCCTTATGCTAAAAGCCTTACATGAGATGGACAATTATGCCCTCTCCACCGACCACCACCACCACCACTACCTCCACCCCCCTGGCTCCACCTCCACCGCCAGGCCACCACCACCAGCCATCCCACCACCACTGACCAACCCTACCACTGGCCACCCAACCTCCACCTTCCACCCCCCGCCACCACCTTTCAACCCCCCCTCCCCCCGCCACCACCCAACGAGTTAAGATCTGGTGGCGAGTCAAGACGTCGGATTGAACTGGCGAGTCAAGATCTGGGACTGAACCTTATCTGAGTCAAAATGCCGGACTCCGCCCCCAGCCTTCCTCGATGCCGACGCCGACTTCAAAGCCCTGCCCAACTCTTCCCCCACCACCACTAGAGCACGCCGACTCGAATCTTCCGATGATGAAGCCCTGCCCGACTCTTCCATCACCACCGCTAGTGACTCGAATTCACCGGTGAGTCCAATCCGTCGACTCAAATCCGCCATTTTTTACTCGAATTCGCCGACTCGAATCCGTCGTCGACGAAGCCCTGCAAAAGGGTGTCGTCGCAAAAGTAAGACCGGTACTCCTCTGCTTCCGTCACAAAAGTGAGGCTGGTATCGCAAAAGTAAGGCCCAAATCTGCCGTCAACGAGATAATGGAAGAAGAAGAGAATGATGAAAATGAATTTTAGTGTTTCAGGAGGTATGAATGTCATTTCAGTATTTTTTGTATGTTTTAGTTTTTTATAGAAGGATAAATTTGTCTTTTAAACATAATTCGGCTTCAAATTGTCGGAAAAAAAAATTATATTTGCACATAACCTAAATATCTAGAGTTATATTTGCACTTTCAATTATCGCAGGATTATATCTGCACTTTCGTCAATTATATATGATTATATATGCACTTTGCTCTAATAAGTTTAAACTGCCCTCCTATCTCCTCTATTTCCTAAAACCTCTTGTATGTCTAAGTGCAACTGTCTGACCATTAAGAACATCTCCAGTGCAAGCATCAAATTGATAAAAGTTGATAGCCACGTCATCTTGGCAGACCCCAAATCCTAAAATACATCTCCAATGCAAGAGTCCGTGTAAGACATCAATCTTATGTGGCATAAATTGTAAGTGATCCCGTCAATTAGAGCTTATATTCTTTGAAAGCTGTCAATATGCCACCTCATTAAATTTTTGCCAAACTTTCTCATTTTACTACATTTTCATTAAAGTCTGGACCATTTATTTATTGACACGTCAAACTAAAGTTGCATTTCTGACGGTAGCATTGGAGAACAAAAATTTAAAAATACCATCAATAAATAATATTTGATTACGTCACACTAAAATACTATTTAAAATTTGACATATAGAGCATAAATATATGGAAGACCCCCGTACCATTAGAGATGCTATAAGGGGAAACGTTGATTGAAAGCAGAGGGACTACATATTATTGCACTTGCACGAACATGTTCCATCATGGAAGTTGAGAGATTAGATGTCCAAAATATAAACTCAATAAATTACTCCTCTTATATTACTAGTCAATTGCCGTTATGATGGAATCCCACTAATCTTTTGTGCTGACCCTATATATAACACTAATGCAATAATGCGCCAGTGTAACATCCCAAATTAATTGCCCATAATAGGCGAAATTTTTAATAAAGTACATCGAAATGGCAGCATAAAAACCAAACAGTATATAACTCTTAAACTACTCATTGCTGAAAAGATTAATGCCCTAACCTACGTTTTGCACATAAATAAACTCTTAAACTACTCATTGCTGAAAAGATGAATGCCCTAACCACTTTGGCCTGTCAGTAGCCATGGCAGTGCACCCGACCAGGTACAACCCGGATTTAAATCCCTTGTTTCCCTCAAATTTGCAATATTATGTTTTCCAGTTCTAGGTTTAAGATGGCTTATAGTCCTATGCATTAAGGTGGTACCGATCCTGAGCTTAGGGTGGTTTTCGACTCTATACACCAAGTTGGTGTGGGCTATACTACCGTGGGAGGCTAATCCCACTTTGTTGTGGTGAGATAAATAGGAAATTTTACTTCCTCGTGTGACACAGACATCATAAATTGCGGTGGTAAAAAAGGAAGAATGCCCTAAGGTAAGAAGTTTCTCAAAAACAAATTCCACAAAAGCTAAAGCATCCCAAAAGTGGTAAAGCAAACCCTGTAGAGTCCAACAGAGTTCACTTTAAATGGTCTTTTGGAAAAATGAATGTCATCCATTCTCTTTGGCCGTGTAACTTTTATTCGATTCCCATGTACTAATAATGGTTATGATTCTTATGAAAAAAGTTTATCCTCTGCCCCATATAAACATGTGCAAATTGAAAGCCTTTTGAGTGCCTCCACAATTCACAATTTCGATCTTCAGAAATGCATCTCTTGCATCAAAGCAAACAATTTGCTGGCAAGATTGAGTACTGCACAGTTCCGACAGAATGTGCGCACGTTTTTAGTAAATTTTTTCAGAAATATATTAAAATTTGATATTTGAAAAATACATCATGCAGGGAATCTAACAATATCTCACATAATGATATTTGTGTTTATATGCTAATTAAAATTTATGGTCAAACATATTTTAAAAAAATTGACCAAAACATATACAGATTCAGTTGTAATAGAGGGAGCAGTAATATTTGGCCTTTAATGAGAAAAATATATCTCATTGAATGGTACAATCAGTGAATATATAATTTTCTACTACTTGACCAGAGCCGTCAGGTCATAATATCTATTTTTTTTAAAAGCAATATTTAGTTTTGTATGTCTCTTTAAAGACGGTATTTTCATAAGGAATGGAAAGATCAAAGTTTAAAGTGTAAATGAGAAGAAATGAAAATAAAAATTTTGGGTTATATGAATTGGGTTATAAACTTTATAACTACTACATGTTGTATAATAAATTTTTAATATTGCAACTAAAACCTTTTAACTTTTATTATTCTAATTAAACCCCATCTTTCCATAAGCTTATGAAAATACCATGTTTCTCAAGACTTTGCCTATTTTGTTTGGATAATATGGTTAGCCCATAAAATTGAAAAAAATTGAAAAAGAAATTAAGTACATTGAAATAAGAGTCCGTCTCTTGAAAGACGGTCTTTCCATAAGTCATGGAAAGACCAAGGTTTAAAGTACAAATTGGAAGAAATGAAGATAAAATTTTCGGGTCGCATGAATCGGGTTATAAATTTTATAACTACTACACGTTGCTTAATAAATTTTCAATATTACAACTAAGACATTTTACCTTTTATTATTCTAATTAAACCCCGTCTTTCCATAAGTATATGGAAAGACCATCTTTCCTAAGATTTTGCCGAAAATAAAATGAGTTAAAAGAAAAATTATATTCCTGTTGAAAATAAAAGGAGTACTCCCTCCGTCCCAAAATAAATTGTATGAAAGAGAAATTCGGCTGCAAATTTGAACAGTAAATTTAGGCCAGCTTTTCAGAGGAAAAAACTGAATTTCGTACTCTGATTTCAGAGTTGAAATACTGTTCAATAGAGTTTAATTACTGTTCAATAGTGGTTACAAATGTACTAACCCTGGAGGGAACAGTAACTGTTCCCTCCTTTTTCTGATTTTTGGCTCCAAAATTTTCATTTCTGGAGCCAAATTATGCCACTGTTTACATGCCTGAAAATTTCATCCAAACTTCTATAAAATGGGGCATTTATTACAGCTCCCAAACAAACCAAATCTAGAAAAAAAAGGGTAGCTCTCAGAAAAGTTTTGGCCAGTTCTTCAGGAACTAGCCGGATCTAGAAAACAAATCTCCATCCTCATTCTGAATTCATCATTGAGCACAACTGTGATGGTTGGGGCAAACCTGACTGATGAGCACATGCAGGACATAGGCCATTTTCTGCTTCAAAATTCAAAATATGGGCAGATTCAGCGGCAACAAAGACTGGAGGCAACAGAGAGATGGTCCTGTTCAATTCAGACCATCTCTACCATATGGGCGCGCGTGAAGCAGCAACTTCAGAATGGAGAAGCTGTGAATGCCCGTTCAAACAGGTATGGGCGTTGTGGCAGACCCAAGAAACCAATCGATGTGGAGGCCTTAATGGCAGTGCCACTTAGGTACCGGAGAACGTGTCGGAGCACAGCAACACAGTTGCAGGTTGGAAAAAGCACGATACATAGAGCTATAGCAAGCAAGGAGATCAGGAGCCACACTAATGCAGTTCATCCACAACTAAGTTTGGCATGTAAAGAATCAAGGCTAGAATGGTGCCTAAGTAAACTGGAGTGTAACATGCAGTTCAAGCCTATGGAAAATGTAATACACATCGACGAAAAGTGGTTCTACCTGACAGAGGCAACGACAAGGTATATTCTGGGTCCCAACGAACCTGAACCATACAGAATCACACAAAGCAAACATTATATTCCAAAACTCATGTTTTAATGTGTTGTGTCTAGACCTTTACTTGACTTAGAGGGTAATGTAAAGTTTGATGGGAAAATAAGTGTGTTTCCATACGTGGATCATGTACCTGCCAAGTACACCACTATAAACAGACCTAGAGGAACCATGATTCTCAAACCCATATCATCCATAACTAGAGACATCATAAGACATAAGTTGATTCATGAGCTGATACCAGCAATCAAGTAGAACTGGCCAGTTTGGGCAACCAAAAACATTTTCATACAACAAGATAATGCCCCTTGTCACATATTTGCAAATGACCCTGAATTTCTAGCTGCAACCACCTCAGATGGTTTCAATATACAGTTAGTGCGCCAGCCATCAAAATCACCCGACCTAAACATTCTGGATTTGGGGTTTTTTTGCCTCAATTCAAAGTTACAGCAGCAAAACCCTAGTCAAAACCTAGATGAGTTACTGCAGGCTGTGTATGATGCATGTCGAGATAAAATCCAAAAGTTATTGACAAGATTTTCCTAAGTCTACAATGTGTCATGGTGGAAATCATGAAATGCGGGGGAGAATGATTTCAAACTGCCACATATGGGTAAAGATAGGCTTAGAGCCCTTGGGATGCTGCCCCACAATTTAATAGTTGACCCAGCCCTGGTTAGGGGATACTTGGAACACATGGTGACTATTGGAAGAACAAGGCACATTCAAGACCTGCTGATCAGTATGGAGATAGTTTAGATGTGCATGGGATCTGTACTTTTGTAGGGTTGTGCTTCTGGATTTTGGTCTAGGATAAACTTACCACTTAGTTTTAGTAAAGGTAAGTTTATAGGGCAACCTTGTCAAAGCTGGGAGGACTAAACTCCATTCAGTATGCATGCAATTTGTAAAAAATCTGTTGTGTATATTTAAATTTTAGAACTGAGGCAAACAAACATGGACCAGAATGTAATGGATGACTAGACACACACAACCATTTCATGGCAAAAGACACTACAAGGCTGCCATCCATGTGGTTTTAAAAATACCACGGTTGCTGCCTAAGTGTGAACATACAATATCATCATAGGTGGCTACCAACTAATACAGGGTGGATTCAGCAAATAATTTCAGAGCTGGGTTTAATCACATCATGCCCCGCCAAGATCAAATCAGCTTCGAGGCTGATAGGCATGGCTGCATGTATTAATCATGCATCACAGCTACATCATTAATCAAGGGTTCAACTGGCACATAAACATGCTATCACAAACAATTTAAGAAGCTATGATATATCATATAAAATGCAGTTAACATATGCCCATCCAAGGTCAGTGAGTTTTGGAAACATTACTGCATGGCTGCATATGACAACCACAAACACATACACCTGCATAACTTTCACTGCTCCATTATTGCCCCAGATATGAAACATACCCTGCCATACTCAAGTTTTGCAACGGATTCAGATGAAAAATGGGTAACACCCACCCGGGTTTCAACTGAATCCGTGTCAAAATCTGAGTGGTTGCACATTTGATCATTAACATCACACACAGTCAAGTACCCATCATAAAACAGTTGCTAACAGGCTATAACAGACAAGTAGCAACAAGCAGTAGTTGCACTACCAAGCAAACCTGCATGTGAAGGTAACATGTTAGTACACTGTCTATAATATTACCACTTAAAGAAAGTCCACAAATGTAAGAGTAAGTTTATTACAAACCTGTGAGTAGTAAATTCATTTTCCAGCATCAGAATCTACATGCCAAACATATCCAGTCCAGTTCCCAGGATATAGACAGGCACCAGTTTCCCAGAAACCAGGCTCACCATACTTAGGGAATTCATTACCCTTAAAGAACACTGATGGATGTTGATCACACCAGGATTCCGAATCAGAATTTTCAGTGTCAGGGGGCTATGTTTCATCAGAATCAGGGGGCTGTGTTCCATCAGAATCAGGGGGAAGGGTTTCATCAGAATCAGGGGGCGGGGTTTCATCAGAATCAGGGGGCATTGTTTCATCAGAATCAGGGGAGTGTGATGCATGTGGATGAAGGAGATGTAATGTATTAGAAGCAGTATCTAAATCTGAGTGATAAAGGATTGCTTCAGGTATAGGACTAAAATGTGTAGCCACAGGGGTATCCCCTGATTCACACGAATCAGTGTCTAGGACAGGACACTGAGGTGGGGTAAGTTTACTGCCCTTGGGTTGTGAATCAATGTCATAAAGGCCAGTAAATAAAGCAGGATTAAGACTGGCCTGAAACTGACTGGAATCACTCAAGGTTTGGCAAGGAGGATACTCACCCTGCCCAACAATGACCCTGTCACCATGATCCATCAGGTAAGGGAAGACACAGAGGGTAGGGAATGGGTTACAGAGTCAAAGAACAGCACACAAAACCACTTGTTCTCTATGACCAGGGATGGGACTAGGGTTTAGAAATCATTCTAGGCCAGGCCTGAAACAACACAGTATGAGTAATTCTTAACATGTCAATGACAATTAATAAGCAAACAAATAGCGGTTTCGAGCTAAATCACAACATGACACTGAAAGTTTTCGGAATACCACATATGCTACACATGCAAGCACTTCCAATGTCACATCTAGTTACATAGCAGAGAATAAAAACATAAGGCGCCCCACCAGAGTCACATCGATAACATTAATAGGCCAAAGTGCAAGAATAGTTAGAACATGCCTTCATGTAGTCACAACAGATCTAGGAAAGCAGTACAAGTAATACGCGAATAATCAAACAGAAACACTATTTTTCTTGACAAAGAGCACAAATTGCTGCGAATCAAGGATGAAATTAACCCGGAACGAGACCAACACCACAAACTAGGGCATATATGTGCCAAGACTGCCAAACGGCGTGGAAAAATCCAACGACGGGCACTATGAATGTAGGTTTCTGAACTCAAAAGACAAAAAACCACACAAAATCTTCGCATGCACCAGAATTTATACTTGAAAATTGTAGATCCGTATGCACTCCAAGGGTTTTAACATACAACAACTAAGAAAGCAGAAACCACAACTTAAGAAGCAACCAAATCAGTACAAAACCCAACAAAAATACGACCCAAACACAGACTATGACAAGAAAATGATGAGTTGGTAGCCGACGACGCAGAAATCAAGTTTGTTTTGAAAGCAGCCAACATCGATTTTAGAAAACCCTAGATTGGAAACCAGAAAGCTGTGGATGAAAACAAAAACCACGAATCGATTCACACATGAGGATCAACAGAAACACAAACCCTTCAACACAGATCGGATATGGAGGGGCTAGGGTTTTCTTTTTATCGAGGGAGGACAGAGCATCGTAGTGATTTCGTAAAGGAGAAGAGAGAAATGAGCTGTGAATGGTGCTGTGAATGGAGCATTGAGAAGTAATGGAGAAGAGAGAAAGGGAGCGTTGGGAGAGAAATAATGGACATGGGGAAGAGCGAAAGGCACACATGTGATAAGTCTAACCCATTTGAAAATGGGTCAGCACACTGCTCAATGTATGAACACGCGTCCCAATTCAGTGCTAATGAGCATAATTAATCAGCCAACATGCTTGTAATATTCATAAGGTCCAGGGGTATTTCAGTTTTTCACCAATGGTCAACTATGCTGAATTGGAAAAGTTCTGACCATTGCAATTTAATTGGGGACAGCCAAAAATGGAAAGTGTGCAGTTTAATTCGGGACGAAGGGAGTAGAAGATTTTCATATCTTATTATAAAAATTTTGGATTTTTTTCTTTTTATTTCTATTAACCCGACACATACAAAAAAGGGTAAAATGTACAGTTT
Organism: Rubia yunnanensis; assembly: GCA_037428765.1. Taxonomy (NCBI): domain Eukaryota; kingdom Viridiplantae; phylum Streptophyta; class Magnoliopsida; order Gentianales; family Rubiaceae; genus Rubia; species Rubia yunnanensis. The sequence continues at coordinate 2,702,052 of CM075064.1, read as the reverse complement.
TTTGAAATTTTTGTTCTTATGCGAATCATGAGAAAAGAGACCGTAAATTCACCCCTATACGCTATGCCAGTCAGTATTTATATCCTAGAACGTTTCAAATTTCAAGTACTTCCTTTGTTCAGTTATTATGGACATATATTTTCAGTCAACTTTGTCAATTGACCATAAACTTCATAAAGTTTACTAGTATACTCCCTTCATCTCAGTCTTTTCTCTTTCTGCAGAAAGAGAAAAGACTGGTATTTTTTTTGACAGAGAGAAGATCCAAAATGCCTTCTTCTTCAATATGTGCCCCTTTCCTTTTACCACCACCAAGCCACCGTCTCTGCTTTCTTCAACCAGAAAACCCCCAGAAACCCCAAACCAAACTCGGTACAAACACAAGAAAACCCCCAGCAAATCCCAGAAAATGCAAAGAATCCAAAATCAACCACAAGTGCCAAAAGAAGCAGGGTCTAACCAAGAAAAAAGAAAAGGATTTTCTGCTGAATCTGAACCTTCAAACAGGAAACAATGGTGGGTCAAATTAGAACAACATCGGACAACATCAGACACCAAATCATATGCCAAATCGAACACCAAAATGAACGCTATCGGACACTATTCAGACCTGCACGTTGCCAATCTTGAGAAAATTGGTGTATGAAGGTGGAGGAGGGTGGAGAAGGGTGGTGGAGGAGGAGGGTGGAGGAAGGTGGAGGAGCGGAGGATCTTGAGAAGGTGACATGAGTGGAGGATCTTGAGATGAGGATGTGAACGGAGGATTTGGAGCGGAGGAACTTGGCCCAGCAGTGACGATGACGGAGAAGAAATGGGGAGAAGAAAGGTTTTCTGAAATGGGAATGAATGGTTTTCTAAAATGGGGAGGGAGAGTGTGCATGTGAGAGGGGTGAGGTAGGTTAGGTTGGGAGTAATTTTTAATTAGTTTAGGGATAGTTTTGCCTTTTTACATAGCAAAGTTTGCCAAATAATGAAATGTGCAGAAATGGCTGGGACAACCCAAAAAGGAAAATATGCATAATAGACTGGGACAGAGGGATTATATATATATATATATATATATATATATATGGTTTATAGAATTCTTGACCATTTTCTATTAAATATCACTTGTTGCCAAATGATGGATTACATGATGAGAGGCTTACATCGAGCGCTGCTCGAACGTTTACATACATCACAATGAGATGTGAGATAAACTCATTTATACAGAAACACTAGTTAAATGTTACAATTCTGATCTAAATTCTCAGTGGCTAAAAGAGAAATACACAAAGGCATTAATCGATATTACAATACTAAATAAAGGCCTTAATTTGTGGCAATGAGTAGGGCCACAAAATATAAGTGGTTATCCCTGTGTGGCCTTAGAGTAGTCACACTAGCATCGACCCGAGTCTACCATCGAAACCAATCACAGTGAAGTATCAAACAAACACACGCAAAATGTTTCGTCCCTAATTATGATAAAAACATTTAAAGCAATCAAAACAAAGAAAATAAGGCTCCCCAACTAAAGATCTGATTTGTCCCCATTTAATCCGATAAGCCCCTTTCCCTAAACTAAGAGACTAAAACCTGTCATTTTAAATGCCAAAAATATTTTTTCGTTAGTGTATAAAAATCACTTATAATGCGTAGAATTATCTTTAACTTGACCTCAAAAGGCACAAACGAACAATCAAATCGAATTAACAACTTAATTGGCCTAAATATTCTAATGGATCAAAGTCTACAAATTTGATTTAAATCCTCTAAAAACAGTGTTGCCAGAAGACCATTGGTTTAATAACTTTGACTTGGATTTCTTCTTACCCTGTATTTAAATATCAAATCTGAAATCAATGAATTTTAACCGGACACGGGTTACCGGAAAAATAAGCATTGACAGAGATAATTTTTATTTGATACTTAATCAAAAAACCATTTTAAATGCTGCCATTAAAAACTAAGAGAAACAAAAAATTGTCGAAAAGGGGGAAAAATGAAAGAAAATAACAAAAATACATAATTACAAGCCTCCCACCTAGAAAATTTTAAAAATTTAAAACGAAAAATGAACAAAAAAGATAAAATGAGAATTACCCACCAAACACAACCTGCCGAAAACCTAGTTCCTACCAGATTTGATGAATATTAATATCCATGTTCGCCATTGTCTTCACAGATGTGCTGAATATTTGGCCCGATGCGGGTCGATGACAAATGCAAAATAATCCATGACAAATGCTGTGGAGTGTGGATCCCCATGACAAATAATCGATGTGGGTCGATGTGTGGATCCCCTTTAATTTGGGCATTGTCTTCATAGATGTCCAACACCGGTAGACGATTGAGGCGAATCTACCGATCGACGAACGTTTGCTTTCCATCTCAAATGATTGAGAAAAGTGTGGCGTCGGCGGTGAAAAAACAAAGAAAAAGAAAATATTAAAATTAGGAATTTTTTTAATTGAATATGTTTTTAATTAGTAAAATAACCATTATACCCCTGGTTGTACCGAAAAGCCATTAAGTCTTACCTAAAAACCACCTTTGGGGACCAAACAAATCGTTCTGAATTTGTGGGGTACTGTCTAAGGGTTAATTTGCAAGCGGGGATCAAAACATGGTATAAGATACTTGAGCAAAGTGCATATATAACCTTACATAATTGACGAAAGTGCAGATATAACCCTCCGATAATTAAAAGTGCAAATATAACCCTATATGTTTAGGTTATGTGCAAATATAACTTTTTTCGACAGTTTAAGTTCGGAATTATGTGAAAAGACTATTTTGCCCCTTTGAAAAAAAATTTGGAAAGGCATTAAAAGATTTGAAAAGGCATAAAAAATTGAAAAGGCATTCAAGCCAAAATTAGATTGCTTTCCATTTCTCCCATCTCTGGTGGAGAAGAGAGAGGCTGGCGGAGCACGCGCCCCTCTGCTCGTCGAGCTACCGGAGAACCGCCCCTTCGTCTCAGGCGTGGTGTTCAATGTGGCCACCAACATAATCAGAGCTCAGCATTCGGAGAAGACGGGCGGGTAGCAGAGCTCGTCCATCGGAGAAGACAGGTTGATAATCAGAGTTCGGCCATCGGAGAAGACGGGTCAGTAGTAGAGAAGACGACCAGATCTAAAAATGAAGGTGGAGTTGAGGCGGAGTAGCGAATCTGGGAAAATGAAGAAGAAGAAGAAGAGGTGAGTCGGTCGGGCCTAACCTTCATCGACCTATGACGATTACATCAAATCTGTGTTTATGTTGGACTTTTGCTTGGAAGTTTTGCGAATTTTGTTGATATTTGAGGGTAGAATCAATTGAGTAATTTTGGCGACGTTTTGGCAAGGCAATGGTGGGGCTGGGTAGTAGTGGCGGGATGGTTGGTGGTGGTGGTCGGGGGGGCTGGCTGGGTAGCGGTGGTGGTGGGAGGTGGCAAGCTGGTGGTGGAGGGATATGTCGAACAGATCTGGACGGTGGTGGAGGTGGTGGAGCAGTGGTGGAGCGGTGGTGGAGCAAGCCTATTTTAGTTTTTTAAAATTTCGTATTTGGTCCAAGGGCATTTTAGTCATTTTCAGCCGGTCAATGACCGGAAACGGCCAGTCAGTGTCGGAAATATGGTCATAGTGTTATATTTGCACTTTCATTCAATAGTCAGGGTTATTTTTGCACTAAAAAACAACTCAGGGTTATATTTGCACTTTCTCTAACATATAGTGTTATATTTGCATATTACCCAAGATACTTTGTTGGGATTAAAAAAATAATTTAGTCTTTTTCATAATATTTACTTTTTAAATATTAAAATGTTACTTATAGATAGTAATGTAATGAAATTCATTAGTAATCAAACATGCCTTAAAAAAATTATTTAAAAGTGTGTTAAAATTAACTGAACATAGAGAGTAGATCCATTAATTTTTTTAATCATGAATTAAGTATATCTTGCATGCATGCATTTATATTGTATTAGTTTTATATGCATGGGAAGCTTCTAAGGAATCAATGCAAAGAAGTAAGACAACCAGGCCAACCAATACTGCGTTGCTCCATGAATTAACTATCTACAACCTTTACGTAAAGCTAAATTAAATTAGCTTTGTCTGTGGCATGTTAGCAATAAAAACTCAAAAGCTGCTAATTATTCACCAAAAGCGAACCAACAACAATACAATAGAGCTAAAGCAGCCAAGATCGTGGGCTTATCCGATCGACATGGCTCCATGCAATTTATTAATTCGATCTTTATCTTTGTTTTTTAAAAAATAATTATATAATTTAAGATATTAATTATGAAGTAATGTGTTTTATTTCTAAAGTGTCAAAATGAAACCTTGGATAGGGATAGAAGGTATGTAGTATATAAGACTGTTTGGTAAGGAATTTTTTTAAAAATAGATTTATTTTGAAAATAGGGATACTACTCCTTTTCTCTCATTTTTGCATTTTACTAATTTATTTTATAAGTAAAGCAACTTATAAAACTGGCCAAACAGAACCATAATCAATTTGTAATTAGGATAAAAGTAGACACGTTAACTTGAAAAAATATTTAAATAGAACTGAAATTAATTAGTGTGCAAAAGATTTATGTGGCCCTCGAACTATCACCATCCTCCATTTTTTTCCCAATACTTTTGGCCCTCGAACTTACAAAACTGGTAATTTGTGGTCATTCTGTCTGATCAATCCGTTAATGTATGGCTAAAACGTTAATTTTAAGGGGCAAAATTGACATTTTCATTTTTCTTTTTCTTCTCCTTTTTCTTTTTTTCCTTTCTTTTAATTTTACCTTTTCCCTTTCTTTTAATTTTTCATTGTGGGCCACAAATTCAGCCTCTCATCTGCGTCACTCTTCAGCCTCTCATCTCTGCCGCCGCCTCCGACCATCTGCCTCTCCCTCAGCCCTTAAACAAATCCAACTCACCGTCCTCCTCTCCACCGAAAGTCCACTACTTGTACCCCTCTGTGGCCCACTTCTGTCAGAGCTCTAGGAAGCTCGTCGCCGAAGAAGGAGTCGAGGGGATAGTCCGCCTTCGAGGCTAAGTTCCAGAGTCGGTGGTGAAATAAGGTGGAATTGGATTTTTATTCCCAATTTTAATCTCATTTCTCGTCGTGCCAGAAGGATTTGGCGGCGGCGAAAGCAGTCAGGTCTTCCGTTGTGGCTGAGCTAGCATGGACCCTCCGTCGGGCGGTTGCTTCGGTTGTCTTTGGCGGGGAAGTGGCGGTGGAAGGGGCCAGAGATGGCGCGGGAGCGATGCGGGGGTCTTCCGATGGATGTGTGACGGAGCTTGGCTCTGCGGGTGGTTGCTCCATCGCGGCTTGGAAAACAGGTTAGAGAATGAGTGTTTTCCGGGGTAGAGAACATATTGCTGGGAGTGGCCATGGGTGTTTTCTGGCAATATTTAAGGCGGATGAAGGTGGCGGGGTGGATTTTTTGGTGGTGGTGGGAAGCGTTTGATGGTGGCCGGGTAGAGTTTTAGGCGGTGGTGGGAAGTGTTTGATGGTGGCCAATTTGGGGTAAGTGGTAGGGTTTAGTAGGATTTTTGGTATTTGCATCCAGGCCCTTGGATGATATGAGTAAATTCAAATCAACCCCAACCCTTTTTTCAATTGTGAGGGGTTAAATTGAAAATGAAAAGAAAAAAAACAAAAAGCAAAAAGATACAAGAAAAAGGGAAAATGTCATTTTCACATCTAAAATTGACGTTTTGACCATACATTAGCGGATTGATAGGACAAAATGGGCACAAATTACCAGTTTTGTAAGTTTAGGGGCCGAAAATATTGAGGAAAGAAGTGGAGGGCCAAAAGTGAACGATGGCGATAGTTAGGGCCAACGAAGTCATTTGCTCTAATTAGTATTTACCTTGGCATCCTCTATATATACTTTCAAATGTCTAAGCTAAAGCTCCACAACCAATCATCAGTTTCCACTCATTAAGCTTGGATTCCATTAAGTTTTTTAGTAACATGGGGACTAAGCATAGCCTCACTATACTTTTGCTAAGTATCCATTCTTTCATTACAATTTCTGCCTCTTTAGAGACTTACATTGTTCATGTTGAGTCACCTGATGAGTTCGATGACGAAAAAATCCAACTTTCTAGTACTAATCCAAGTACTCATTTTAGTACACACGAAGATTTGGACAGATGGTACCATTCTTTTCTTCCCACGACCACAATTGCAGGTTTGATCATCGCTTTGGTTTTATTTGGTTTGCTTTAGTGTTTTAAGGTTTTAGTCTGGTTCTTACGTATCCTGTAATTCAATTTATTTCATTTGAAAACATCATAGCCCTAACAACGTGTACTTTGTACTTGTGTAACAGGTACGGATAGTACGGGTGAAGGGCGGAGATGGTTTACAGCTATCACAATGTCATCAATTGTAGTACTCTTTCTTCAAGGTTTATTTCTTTCTTCCCGTAGTACTCTACAATTGACTAGGCGTAGTACTCTACGGGAAGAAAGAAATAAACCTTGACCAGGATGACTCTTCAGGTAGTGCAACACACGAACCGCAGCTTGCCAGTGAGGGACACAAGGAGACTTCATGAATTGCGCAAGCGTATGTACTGAATAACTAAGTTCAGGACGAGTAATTGTCAGATATATTAGACGCCCAACCAAACGGCGATACTGCTCCGGGTCATGGTAGGCTGGACCTTCAACACGTGCCAAATCATGTTGTTGCCCCATCAAAAAATCAATTGGTTTAGAAGCAGATAAACCTGTATCAAATAGGATGTCCAAAGCATATTTCCTTTGCGAGAGAAACATCCCCTCTGGTCTTCTAGCAATCTCTATGCCCAAAAAATACTTGAGTAAACCAAGGTCCTTCATGTGAAAACTAGAATCCAAGTATTTTTTGAACTCAGAGATGAGCAAAGAAGAACTACCAGCAATGACCAAATCATCCACATAAACTAGAACATGTAAAGACTTTGATCCATGGGAAAAAACAAATAAAGAGTAATCTGCCTTACTTTGAACAAAACCAAATGTCCGTAAAGCCTGAGCCAGTTTAGCAAACCAATTTCGAGGAGCCTGGCGAAGACCATAAAGAGATTTCTGAAGGCGATAAACCTGACCAGGCAGGACTGCATAGCCAGGCGGAGGACGCATTGACACCTCTTCATGTAAATCACCATGCAGGCAGGCATTATGAACATCCATCTGATGCAGTTCCCAACCACGTATAACAGCAACAAACAGGAACAATCGAACAGAACTCATCTTCACAACCGGAGCAAAAGTCTCAGTGTAATCAATTCCTTCTATCTAGCGATTTCCAAGAACCACTAGATGCACCTTGTGACGTTCAATAGTACCATCTGAACGAAAATTCATCCGGTAAACCCATTTGCATCCAATAGCCTTCTTATGCGCAGGCAAAGGAGACAAAATCCATGTCTGATTTCGCTCCAGTGCAGTAAGTTCCTCTACCATAGCATCTCGCCAATGAGAATGACGGGAAGCCTCAAAGTAAATAGTGGGATCTGCACTAGAAGTTACAGCACCCAAAAATCTAGAATGCATACTAGAAAAATTATCACAATTTACATAATTAGTAAGAGGATAGAGAACACCTGAGGAAAGTGACGACGCATGAGGGAAAGTAGTCGAAATGGGGGGTCTTCAGTAGTAAGAGCACAAGCATAATCATCACAGTCGTAATCTGCCAAGTACGATGGAGGACGACGAGATCGAACACTCTATCTTGTAGGTGGCAACTCAGTAGCGGAACTATCTGGTACAAGAGAAGCTGGTAAAGTACAGATCGATGATGTAGCATTGTCGGCAACTGGCGGAGAATGACCAACAGCGGACGGCGAAGGTAGGCCGACGGCGGCCGGCATTGAGGTACCGGCGTCGGGCGGTAGATAATAACCGGTGGATGCCAGCGATGACCGGCCGACATTGACTGGCAGGCATTGACCGGTGTTGACTGGCCAGCGTTGACTGTCTGGAGTTGACCGGCGGTGATTGGCCGGTGATGACTGGCGAGACAGCAGACGACAACAAATGGCCACCGGCGGACGGCGGAAGGCCAATGGCGACCTGTGGCGGTGGACCGACAGCGGAATACGGAACTAAAATTCCATGCTGCTCCGGCGAGAAGGAGGAGGAATCTGTCGGTGGTGTGGTGGCGCCGCCAGGTTCATCGGATAAAGAAGATTTTGGAGTTGCAGAGTACTGGAACTGGTCTTCAAAGAAATCAGCATCCCGACGGTTAAAGATCACTTGGGATTCTAAGTTAAAAGGCGATAGCCTTTCTTTCCGGCAGGATAACCAAGGAACAGACACCGCCGACTTCGTGGTGCAAACTTGTCACGGTATCTGGGAACATGAGCAGCAAAGCACAAGCATCCAAAAACCCTTAATGATGAATAATTTGGAGCTTGCCCATAGAGAAACTCAAAGGGAGTACGACCATTGAGATGCTGTGTCGGTGTTCGGTTAATCAAGTAAGCAGCAGTAAGAACACATTCTTCCCAAAACTCAATAGGAAGACTGGCTTGGAATCGTAAAGCACGCACCACATTGAGTAAATGATGGTTCTTTCTTTCAACCCGACCATTCTGTTGTGGTGTGTCAACCATAGATGTCTCAAAGATGATCCCAGATGCAGCAAAATGAGATCGCAAAGGCCGAAATTCAGTCCCATTATCAGCTCAAACATGTTTTATGGTTTGGCCCCACTGGTTCTTCCCTAAGCCACTAAATTATAAAAATCTAGAGGTTGCTTCAGACTTAGCGACTAATAAATAAACCAAAACAGCTCGAGAATAATCATCGACTATCGTCAAAAAATAAAATGCACCACTAGAGGATGGAGTTCGATAAGGTCCCCAAACATCACAATATACTAATTCAAATAATGCAGTAGCATTTGTAGAACTCAATGAAAACTATGTCTAGTCTGTTTTGCTTTATAACATACAGAGCAAGGTATAGTAGTCTTATTGGTGCTAAAATCAAGAGTAGGAATAGAAGACAACACCATAGATGATGGATGACCAAAACGATGATGCCATAAATCAGATGAAAGAAAGGGTGTCTACACGTGCAGGATATGCTGGTCGAGCGTGTCTACACGTGCTTCTAGAAGGAAGGGCGCGTTGGTGTCAATCGCGCGTGGTATCACGCACTTTTGGAAGGTGGCGCACGTGAATATCACGCGCGCCTGTGTCGTTCTGAGCATGTGGCAGGTTGGCCGACGAAGAACTTGCAGGCCGGCCGGAGTAGTATGCCAGAAACTGAGGCTTCGTTGCCGAGGCTGGTCGTTGGTGGCGCAAACCGAGGCTTCATCCCCGGAGGTGCAAACCGAGGCTTCGTTGCCGGAGGCGTAAACCGAGGCTTCATCACCGGAGGCGCAAAGCTGAGAACAACGGACCCAAAGGCGGCGATCTGATTTCAGTTAGCTCCAGACGGTGGTGGCGAGCATATACTGCAGCAGAACGGTGGCGGCGGCGATCTGATTTCGAAGAATTTTTTTTATAGTGTTTAGGCTCTGATACCATGAAGAAAATAAGGGTAATAATTGTGTGTCTTTATTCATGAATTCAAGATACATTATATAGTAGTACATGATACCTATACAAACTAGGAACAGGTAATAGAATACAATTACATCTACAATTATGGTAATGATGTGTGTTATATTGTGTTCATATTTTGTGGGATTATTATGATTTTATTGAGATATAATTTGCACTTTAAGGTGTTTTTGGTGCAGGAATTCATTGATTGCGGAGAATTGAGAGGGAGCTATACATTGTACTCTTTTTCCCTTAACCAACGGTTTTTTCCCACTGGGTTTTCCAGGTTAAGGTTTTTAATGAGGCGATGTGCTCCAATGGAAAATGTTCTTATTTTATAAGACATTTTTCCAAGGATGAAGGAAGAGAGACAAAAGCAGAATTGCTGAAGTTATGAGGTGAAAAGTGAATTATTGAAGATATGTGGATTTGAAGGAAATAAATATATTCACTTCCCATATTGATAAGAATTGTATTATCTCCTTCCATTTAAAATTCCTTAATTGTAGGAATTAGTTATTTAGAATTAGAATAGATATTATCTTATTTCCTTATTTCTTCCATAAGAAGAAAAGTAATTAGAAGTTGATTTGGATTTGGTTTTGGTTTGGTGTATATAAATATATATACACGGCAGATTTGTAATAGAGGAAAAAAAGGAGAGATAGAGGGAGTACGGAGACGGAAGAATATGAATATAGAAGAAAAGTGCAGATTTGGTTTTTACAAGCAAACATACATATTCCTGGTTTGATATTTAATTTGCGTTAGTATTTTATCATTTTAATTATGTTTGGTCATTATATTATATATTTGTTTAGTTTAATTATTATGAGTAGCTAATTTATATATCGGCATGGAATAACAAGCATTAGTTTATGAATCGTGAGGCCTAATTGTTTTATAGTTGATTCCTGTGTGTTCTTGATTGTTCTTGGTTTATTTTATTCTTGATATATTTAAGCGTGATCAACTTGAATATTATTGGGATAATGCTATCTAATTCTACCAATACGTAATCGTTGGAAAGGGTTAGTAAGTAGCGAGTTCTTGTGAAAAACAGCTAACTAGCTAAGACTGTAATAGCAAGATGGAGAACAATTAAGTGTGCGTTACTACTTGCGAATACTTGGGTAATTGTTATATCAGGTTCTTTTCATTCTTAATGCTATCGAGGTGTGTATCTGGTTCAGCGAATACTTTCCGGAGACATCTTGGTAAGAGAAACAATTAATTAATTATAATTGGTTAATTGTCGATAACGTACGAAAGAATTGGGGAGGTTAAGCGTACCTACTTTCCTATAACTGATAGATGCATATGAATTGATTTATCTTTGCGCCTATGATCGATGTTTAACTAATGTGAGTTATTCCGAGCCGATTGCATTCATCATATATTTACTAGATTTTTATATCTGTTAGTTGCATTATTATTTTATATTAGTTAGTTGCATTATTAGTTGTTAAATAAATCTGAAAATTAAGGCGTGGTGGCTACACCAAAAGTGTTCTATACTAGTAGGAATTTTATTATAGATTTTGCTCCGTTCCTCGTGGGATCGACTCTGCTTGCTACTGTACTAATCTCATCTATAGAGTTTGCAGATTATTTTGGTGAGTTAAACGACGTTCACCAGGTAAGAATACAAATCCAATTCCAAATTCTTAACAGGAGAAAATCAAACTATGGAAAAGGTGTTATCATCGGAGTTCTGGACACTGGAATTTATCCCGACCACCCTTCTTTTAGAGATGAAGGGGTGCCTCCACCGCCGGCTAAATGGAAGGGGAAGTGCGAGTTCAAGTCCGGGAAATGCAACAACAAGCTGATTGGAGCAAGAAGTTTCAGTGGAGAAAAGGGTAAACCAGGTGATGATGCCGGCCATGGCACTCACGTCGCCGGAACAGCTGCCGGAAATTTTGTGAATGGCGCCAATGTGCTCGGAAATGCTAACGGCACTGCCGCAGGTACAGAAAACTTATATGTTTGAAAATATTGTCCTCTATGACCCATTATTTTTTCCATAAAGAAATAGAGTCTCTCTTGTTAAATTATCTGACGGTTAAATCAGTGCTAACAAACTTTGATTTTTTATATTTTTAGACCAGGTGATAATTATTTATAATTTTAAGATATATTTTAATTTTTTTTTAAAATTATGTAATCTCAACAATATCAAATAACCCATTAGTTTTATTAGTTATAGAATAACCTCGTTTACGGTTAGATAGTATTAAACACTACTTCGTAAAAATAAATAATTTGCATGTGAATAAGTATTAAACAGTGGGTGAATTATATAAAGTGTAGCTTAAGTTGGAGCTAAAGTAATACTTTATAGCAACACTAATTAAAATGATTCAATACCTTATAAAGTGTTGATAATACCTTTAAAAATTGTTTCTTAAATCTTGAAAAATGTTACATTAAATCACCTAAGATAAAGCTTATAAAAGTGTTCTAATAGGTCAAATTTAACATTTTTAGTAACTAAAGCAACACTTTTAAAGTTTTATATTTGCCTTAATTTATAGTGTATTAGACATGTAAGTACTGTGACCCCACTACTACAAATTAGAGCTATCGTAACACTTTCCTTGCAACACTTATTCAAAATGTTACAATAACTTATAAAATGTTACTTAAACTTTTGAAAAGCATCCATAAATACTGAAAATGTTTCCTAAATTTTAAAAAGTGTTACGTTAGATTTAATGTAATATCGCCTAAGGTAATACTTGTAAAAGTGTTACTTTAGGTTCAAAGTGTTACAATAACACCTAAAGTAACACTTTTACAAGTATTACCTTCGGCGATGCTACATTAGATATAACCTAACACTTTTCAATATTTATGTACTAACATTTTTCAAAAGTTTAAATAACATTTTATAAGTTATTGTAATTGAAATTTGGTTTTACCTAATTAATTCAATTATCACTACTGTGTTCCAACATAACCTATCTAACCAAGTATGCAATAAAGTAAGCATAAAAGACACAAGACTTGGTTACGCAGTTCGGTGAAATTCACATACATCTGCGGGGCCTGGCCCAGTTCAGAATGAATCCACTAATCAGAAAGATACAGTACAAAGTACACCATACAATTATACTTATCTTATCTAACTATAACGCGAATCCTGCAAGCTCCCCTTGCTACCGATCCGCCTTGATCATACTCCCTCTGACCTCGAAACTCGTCGACGCTGGATCTCCTCCTCCCGAGGAATTAAGGCATATGATTCTGAACTTTGAACAGCAGGTTATGTGTGTTGGAACATAGAATTCTGGCTCTTTGCACTTCTCGAAAGATCAAAATCTGTATGCAGATTTTTCTATTAAAATCGTCAATAATGCAGCCGTGTTTGTCCTTTATATATAGTCCATGAGCAGATCTAAATTCTCCATGATTATCTCCATAATATTCCTATTCCAAATCTGCTTCTTGAAGCATATCCAAATCCTATAAATAAAGGGATTTTCCTTATCTCAATATCTCCATATATTCGATAATAACAACTCCATATTTATAGAGATTTTCCATAAATCAACTATGCTTCCATACGCCTAATATATAGTAGAATATTCAGATTTCCATAAATCACAAATATCATAATATTCTATCTTTTTTTTCCGTAAACTTCTTGGCGTAAATATGCTTTTGGAGAATCAACAACTTCTGGCGTAAATATCATCTTTGCAAATGGAATTCCTTCTCCACATAATATTCTGATTACATTAATCTAATCCCACATATATAGGAACTGATATATTCTCCAACTCAAATACAACTTGGACTAGATGTATCCTTCTCGGATTCAGTGTTCAACCTTTCCTTAGTTCACCAAAATTCCTTCTTTGATGTTGCAACTCAATAATACCATATTTGCATAATTTTCACAAATTGCCAACTAAATAAATCTAGACTTTACAGTAACATTTTAAATAAGTGTCACAAGAAATTTGTTACATTATGCTTAGTTTGTAGTACATGATTCGCCTCACACGTACAAGAATCATAACACATCTCCACGTACAATTATCCTAACATATAAAATTTTCTACAACTCCTCTTGCTCACCTGGCAATCTACAAAGTATGTACTCCCACCGGCGGTTGCCCCAAAAGTGATATAATGTCCGGATTGGATGCCGCGATCGATGATGGAGTCGATATTCTTTCACTCTCCATTTCCGGCAGGGATTTGGTACCCTTTTATGATGATATGATTGTGCCAGGCTCATATAATGCAATTCAGAAGGGTATTTTCGTCAGTTGCTCAGGCGGAAACGATGGTCCTTCTAGTTCCTCTTTCCTAAACCTAGCCCCATGGATTCTTACCGTTGGAGCTAGTACCACCGACAGAAAATTTAGGGCTACTGCAGTTCTCGGAAACATGGTAAAGCTTCATGGGGAGACAGTTTTTCAACCGAGGAATTTTCCCTCAAAGCAGCATCCTTTGTTCTATCCTGGATTGAACAAGAGCGATGAAGACACGAAACAATTTTTCACTGAAAACCTAGTTAACATTACAGAAGCTAAGGGCAAGATCATCGTCTGTGAAGTGGATGGGATTACATCAAACACCGCTCGCGGCCGGAATGTTAAAGCTGCAGGTGGAGTTGGGATGATCATAATCATTTCTGAAAGATCTCAGTATACTATATGTTGGTATGCCTTGAATACTATAATAGCCGCTTCTGGGACCCTGGCCTGGGGGTCCGAGGGGTGGCAGACGCCCTCGACTAAACGGGGGTCTCGCTGTTGGACTGCTGTTGATTTGGGCCGAATTGCATTTTTGGCCCAGTTTGTTAGGGTTTAGTGGAGACAGCATATAAAGTGTCTCTCTCCTCTCTGTAAATAATTAATTTTGTTCTGCACTTAGATAGATAGAAATCTGGCTAATTTCTTGGCGTCTGTAACTTGCTACCTACTATAGTGAATCCGTCTCCCGTGGATGTAGCCAAAATTGGTGAACCACGTAAATCCCGTGTCTTGTTATTTTCGTTCATATTTTCTGTTCTTTCTCCATTCCGTACAACACTATAAGTGCTTCAATTCACGTTCTTCCGACCACACGGGTATCAGAGTCATGAAATTCTATCATAAAATCAATTGGTACTGCGTAGACGTGACTTATAATCTTATATATTAAGTTATAATTCTGTCAACAGATATCCTTGATGGCGATAAGTTGGCAGCTTACATGAACTCAACAGCTTCACCAACAGCCACGCGATTGTTCCAAGGCTCCATAATTGGAGACCCTCAGGCTCCAGCGGTTGCTGCATTTTTCTCCCGAAGGCCTAACGTGGAAAGCCGCGGTATTCTGAAGTCGGATATTCTTGGCCCCGGAGTAAACATCCTCGAGGCTTCCAATAAGCCGGTTGGCGGTAAAGGGCCTAAAAAATCCAACCATTTTAGCGTCCACTCGGGCACATCAATGGCTTGTCCTCACCTCAGTGGCGTCGCTGCATTGCTCAAAAGCGAGCATCCTGATTGGATTCCGGCTGCAATCAAGTCCGCGATAATGACAACAGCCGACATTGTTAACCTCGGGAAAAACCTTATTGTGAATGAAAAGAACCTTACAGCTGATCTTTTCGCCACGGTTTCAGGTCATGTTAATCCAACCAAGGCAAGCAATCCAGGGTTGGTTTACGATCTTCATCCTGAAGATTACATCCCTTACTTGTGTGGCCTGAATTACACAGAAAAGGAAATCAGAAGAATTCTACAACGTAAGGTTAAGTGCACAAGCAAGATCTCAGAAGCTCAACTGAACTATCCTTCATTTGCAATTGAATTTGGAGGGAAAGATCAGAAGTACACAAGGACAGTTACTAACGTTGGGAAAGAGAAGTCGGTTTACAGAGTTGAGGTTGTTTCACCTCCTGGTGTTAGGGTTACTGTCAAACCTCGAAAACTTAGTTTCTCAGAGGTGAATCAAAAGCTGACATACGAAGTAACTTTTCATCTGGTGAAATTTCCAAAGAGCACCTCTGTATCATAGGGATCTATTACTCGGATATCATGGAAATACTCGGTTAGGGTTCCGATTGCGGCGACATCGAGCTGATGAATGATGGAAGAGGTTTTGAAATATTTCTGGGTTTTGCTGGATTTCGTTTTTCTACATGTTAAAATTTTCTTGAGTTCTTGGATGGTTGTTGAATAAAATCATTTTTATTTTCTGTTTCCTTAATCTTAGGTAACTATATAAAAGAAATCCTCCCAAACCAAATGGTTGACACAACCGTCGTCGAGGGCATGATGGTCATTTCGCAGGGCTGCCTAACATGTGCCCCCTACAAGTGCTCTCAAATAGCTGCCCAAAATGACGTCGTTTTGGGCATCATTTTTGTCATTTTCTGCATTTCCTTTTTCAAAAGTTGCAGCGCTGCCATGTGCATCTACAGGTGCTGTTAGGCGGCTGCCCAAAACGACGTCATTTTGGCCATTGGACGCTTCGAGAGGTCAGGGTTCCAGTGGAGGGGTTCGAGAGGTACGCATTCGAGAGGTGAGGGGTTCGAGGGGTACATATTCCAGAGGTGGAGCGTTCCAGAGGTACGTTCCCGAGAGGTGAAGCGTTCGAGAGGTGAAGGCTCAGGTGAAGAGGTTCCAATGGAGGAGTTCGAGAGGTACTGATTTGAGAGTTGAATGTTCAGCAGGGGTTCAAGAGGTGAAGAGGTTCAAGTGGAGGGGTTCGAGAGGTGAAGCTTCATTTGAACGATTCGAGAGGTGAAGGTTCCTTTGAACATTCGAGAGGTGAAGGTACGTGTTTGAGAGGTACTAATTCGAGAGGCACGAATTCAAGAGGTGAAGGTTCCAGTAGAGGATTCGAGAGGAGGTTCGAGAGGTGAAGGTTCCAGTGGAGAGTTCGAGAGTTGAGAGCTGGAGGAGGTTCGAGAGGTGAAGCGTTCGAGAGGTGAAGGTTCAGGAGGAAAGGGTTCTATTGGAGGGGTTCGAGAGGTAAGCATTCGAGATGTGAGAGTTCCATTGGAGTTCGAGAGGTGAAGGTTCCAGTGGATATTCGAGAGGTGAGAGTTCAAGTGGGGGGTTCGAGAGGTGAAGGTTCTAGTAAAGATCCGAGAGATGAGAGTTCGAGTGGGGGGTTTGAGAAGTAATGGTTCAGGTGGAGAGGTTGGAGAGGTAACCCTTCAAGAGGTGAAGGTTCAATCGTAGAAGGTTCAAGTGGAGGGGTTCCATTGGAGGAGCTTGAGAGGTTCCCATTCGAGAGGTGAAGTTTCTGGTGGAGAGGGTTTTATTGGATGGGTTCGAGAGGTAAGGATTCGAGATGTGAGAGTTCCATTGGAGGTTCGAGAGGTAAAGGTTCCAGTGGAGATTCGAGAGGCGAGAGTTCGAGTGGAGGGTTTTGAGAGTTAATGGTTCGAGAGTTACCGATTCGATAGGTTAAGGTTCATGTGGAGAAGTTCGACAGGTACCGATTCGAAAAGTGAAGGTTCAGGTGGAGAGGGTTCAGTTGGAGGGGCGACATGTAGAGATTCGAGAGGTGAAGGTTCTCGTGGAAATTGTTCCAATGGAGGGTTTGAGAGGTAACGATTCGAGATGTGAAGGTTCCATTAGAGGTTTGAGAGGTGAGGGTTCCAGTGGAGATTCGAGAGGTGAGACTTCGAGTGGGGGGTTTCGAAAGGTAATGGTTTGAGAGTTACCGCTTCAAGAGTTAGTGATTCGATACGTGAAGGTTCAGGTGGAGAGGTTCGAGAGGTAACCATTTGAGAGGTGAAGGTTCAGTTGTAGAGGGTTCAAGTGGAGGGGTTCCATTTGAGGGGCTCGAGAGGTACCCATTTGAGAGGTAATGATTCGGGAGGTGACTTAGGGTTTCAATTGGAGGGGCTCAAGAGGTGAAGGTTTTGGTGGAGAGGGTTCCATTTGAGGGGTTCGAGAGGTGAAGGTTCAGGAGGAGAGGGTTCCATTGGAGGGGTTCGAGAGGTAAGGATTCGAGATGTGAGAGTTCCATTGGAGTTTGAGAGGTGAAGGTTCCAGTGGATATTCGAGAGGTGAGAGTTTGAGTGGGGTTCGAGAGGTGAAGGTTCTAGTGGAGATCCGAGAGGTGAGAGTTCGAGCGGGGGGTTTGAGAAGTAATGGTTCAGGTGGAGAGGTAATCCTTCGAGAGGTGAAGGTTCCAGTGGAGATTCGAGAGGTGAGAGTTCGAGTCAGGGGTTCGAGAGGTGAAGGTTGTAGTGGAGATATGAGAGGTGAGAGTTCGAGTGAGGGGTTCGAGAAGTAATGGTTCAGGTGGATAGGTTGGAGAGGTAACCTTTCGAGAGGTGAAGGTTCAGTTGTAGAGGGTTCAAGCGGAGGGGTTCCATTGGAGGGGCTCGAGAGGTACCCATTTGAGCGGTGAAGTTTCTAGTGGAGAGGGTTCCATTGGATGGGTTCGAGAGGTAAGGATTCGAGATGCGAGAGTTCCATTGGAGGTTCGAGAGGTGAAGGTTCTAGTGGAGATTCGAGAGGTGAGAGTTCGAGTGGAGGGTTTCGAGAGTTACCAATCCGATAGGTGAAGGTTTAGGTGGAGAGGTTCGAGAGGTAACCATTCGAGAGGTGAGGGTTCAGTTAGAGGGGTTCGAGAGGTACCAATTCGAGTGGTAATGGTTCCAGAGTTGAGAGTTCGAATGGGGGGTTCGAGAGGTGAAGGTTCCAGTGGAGATTCGAGAGGCTAGAGTTTGAGTGGAGGGGTTTCATTGGAGGGGCTCGAGAAGTGAAGGTTCTGGTGGAGATTCAAGCGGTGAGGGTTCAAGTGGAGGAGTACCATTGGAGGGGCTCGAGAGGTGACGGTTCAGGTGGAGAGGGTTCTATTGGATGGGTTCGAGAGGAAAGGATTCGAGATGTGAGAGTTCCATTGGAGGTTCGATTCGAGAGGTGAAGGTTCAGTTGTATAGGGTTCAAGTGGAGGGTTTCCATTAGAGGGGCTTGAGAGGTACCCATTTGAGAGGTAATTGTTCGAGAAGTGACAGTTCGAATGGAGGGCTTGATAGGTGAAGGTTTCAGTGTAGATTCGAGAGGTCAGAGTTCGAGTAGAGGGGTTCCATTGGAGGGGCTCGAGAGGTGAAGGTTCTAGTGGAGATTCAAGATGTGAGGGTTCAAGTGGAGAGGTTCCATTGGAGGGGCTCGAGAGGTACCCTTTCAAGAGGTGACGGTTCAGGTGGAGAGGGTTCCATTGGATGGGTTCGAGAGGTAAGGATTCGAGATGTGAGGGTTCCATTGGAGGTTCGAGAGGTGATGGTTCCAGTGGAGATTCGAGAGGTGAGAGTTCGAGTGGAGGGTTTCCAGAGTTAATGGTTCGAATGGGGGGTTCGAGAGGCGAAGGTTCCAGTGGAGATTCGAGAGGTGAGAGTTCGACTGGGGGTTCGAGAGGTAATTATTCAAGAGTTATCGCTTCGAGAGTTACCGATTCGATAGGCGAAGGTTCAGGTGGAGAGGATCGAACCCCTCCACTGGAACCACTTCCTCTTGAACCCTTCCACTCGAACCCCTCCAGGTGGAGAGGTTCGAGAGGTAACCCTTAGAATAGATTTTCTGGGTCTCAAATAGATGTTCTGGGTCTCGAGTGGATGCTTTGAGTTTTGAGTGGATGTTCATGATTACGAGTGCATGTTCTGGGACTACTGGGTCATGAGGGATCAGACCTACCAGGGCTTCAGGGGCCATGTTATCAGGTAATATTTTATTTTCTAACAGGTTTTCCCGACGATGAACCTCCTCAAGTGCTTACCTCCAGAAATGCTGGATCTCAAACCTCACAAGTGGTGGTCCTGCTGGACTCTAACCACTCGAAAGGAGGGGAGGGGGGGAGGGGAACTGTCTGCCCTCGAAGACACGGAGGGAGGTTAGATAGCGTCTCCACAACCTGGGCAGAGGGTAAATTAATTAGCGTACGCAAAACTAATTTAACCACTGTTAGTTATTATTAAATTTTGACGGATGTGCGATTTGCCTGCCCAGCACTATACAGTACAATCTGGCATTAAGCTATCCACTTGCTTCAAGTGGAAAGGGCAGTTACATAACCGCCACGCGGGGCGTGCTCGGTAGAGTCACGCCGAATCTCCTCATTTTACCCGGAGATCATTTTTGTAAAGGCCAACAATACCTCCAAATCTGTACATGTGTATATGGTAGAACCAGTCTACAGCCTCCCCTCCAAAACACCAAACAACTTCATTTTTTTGCAGAAGTGGGACGGAGGGCTGAGCACACTCAACCTTTTTGTAAGAGTGAAAAAAAATAAAAATTTGGACCTCGAAGTGGTCGAGTCCTCGATCCTCGAAGGGATAGAATACCCTATCCTCGAAGGGGTCGAGTACTCGACCCTTGAAGGGATGTCGAGTCCTCGAATGTGATCTGCCCTTGAAGGGGTTATGCCCTCGAAGGGGCTTTGCCCTCGAAGGGGTTATATCCTCGAAGGGGCTCTGCCCTTGAAGGGGTTAAATCTTTGAAGGGGCCAGGCCTCAAAGGGGTTAAATCCTCGAAGGGGTCCGGCTTCGAAGGGATTATGTACTTGAAGGGATTCTGCCCTCGAAGGGGTTATATCCTCGAAGGGGTTCTGCCCTCGAAGGGGTTCTGCACTCGAACACGTTATATCCTCGAAGGGGCTCTCCCTGAAGGGGTCCGGCCTCGAAGGGGTTCAATCCTTGAAGGGATGGGTTCCTCCATCCTCGAAGGGGTCGAGTCCTTGAAGGGGTGCTGACCTAAAAAAACAAGTTCTGGATTTAGCATTGAATTTCAGCCTCGTATTCGGTAGGAATGCAACCTATCGCCATTGGGTTGCATAACCATGTGCATTGGGTAGTGGATTAATTAGTTAGCGTACGC
Source organism: Rubia yunnanensis (assembly GCA_037428765.1). Classification (NCBI taxonomy): domain Eukaryota; kingdom Viridiplantae; phylum Streptophyta; class Magnoliopsida; order Gentianales; family Rubiaceae; genus Rubia; species Rubia yunnanensis. The sequence goes on along the minus strand of CM075064.1, from coordinate 2,681,685 downwards.
GAAATTAATTAATCCATTGCTAGCCTAGTCACTCGGATTTGATGGATCACGCGCTCTATGCTCACGCTACACTTTGTGTTAAATTAGCATAAATCTGTCCATTTGCTTGAAATGGAGTGGGCGATTACAGAATCGCCAGGTTTGACACACGCCGTACAAGTTGTGTCCATTCTCTTCACCACTAGGAGGGATATTTTTGAGGGAATCACAAGGGTTATTGGCTCTGCATACAGACACCCTTCCTCTCAAAAAATAGCCCCGGTTCATATCACGAGAATGATTGAAAGCCAACATCACCTCTCTTTCTTCATCTTAGAGGTGTATATGGTAGAAACTGCTCCCCCAGTCGGAGGTTCGGGCTTCACTCGGATTACGCACCACGAGCACTAAATGGTGACCATTCAAGACCCAAGCCCACGTCACTCAGCTGCGTTTCATGCCTAGCACTGGCTGCTCCTTCACCAGCATCTCCTCTTCAAGACCCGAGACCCATGTCCTGGCTGTGATGAGGAGACCATTTGAAGAGCGAGTACACATTTCTGGTCACTATATATAGGTCCAGATTTAAGCTGCAATCTGGACTTGCATTTACTTCCCTAGGCTTAGCACCATCTAGCTTAGGGTTAGAATTGGGGGGGGGGGAGTGTCCATTGGACACCCCCTCCCCTCCCCTGGGCATATCAGTTATCCCTAGGATTTTTACCATTTAGCGTAGGGTTTGCATTACTTTTGTATTAGATGAGGTCACCTGTACTTTCAAGGATGTTCCACCACATTTTCTATTTACCATATTTACCCTCAAGAGGTAACCCTTCGAGAGGTAAAGGTTAAGTTGTAGAGGGTTCATGTGGAGGGGCTCGAGAGGTACCCATTCAAGAGGTGAACCTGTACCACTCTAAACCACTACCTCTTGAACCCCTACACTGGAACCTTCACCTCTTAAACCTACTATGGAACCTTCACCACTCGAATCTATACCTCTCGAACCCACTACCTCTCGAACCTCCACTAGAACCTTCACCTCTCAAACCCCTCCAATGGAACCCCTAACCTTAACCTCTCGAATCAATGCCTCTCGAACCCTTCCAATGGAACCTACACCTCTCAAACCCCTCTAATGGAACCTTCACCTCTCGAACCTCCAATGAAACCTTCACCTCTCGAGCCTCTCCAATAAAACCTTCACCTCTCGAATCCACTACCTCTCGAACCCCTCCACTGGAACCTTCACCTCTCGAACCTACTATGGAACCTTCCCCACTCCAATCCGTACCTCTTGAACCCACTACCTCTCGAACCTCCACTGGAACCTTCATCTCTCGAACGTCCAATACAAACTTCACCTCTCGAACCCGTACCTCTCGAACCTCTCCACCTGAACCCTCTCCACCCCAACCTTCCCCTCTCGAACCATTACCTCTGGAACCTCCACTCGAATTCTCACCTCTCGAATCTCCACTGGAACCTTCACCTCTCGAATCTCCACTGGAACCTTCACGTCTCAAATTGGTACCTCTCGAAACCCCTCCAATGGAACCCCTAACCTCCACCTCTCAAAATGGTACCTCTCGAACCGTTCCAATGGAACCTACATCTCTCAAACCTCTAACCTTCACCTCTCGAATGGTTACCTCTCAAACCTCTCCAATGAAACCCCTAACCTTCACCTCTCAAATTGTCCAATGGAACCTTCACCTCTCGAACCTACTATGGAACCTTCACCTCTCAAACCTACTATGGAACCTTCACCAATCGAATCTGTACCTCTCGAACCCTCTGCTCCAACCAACTACCACTCGAACTTCCACTGAAACCTTCACATCTCGAATCCATACCTCTCGAATCCCTCCACTTGAACCCTCTTCACCTGAATCTTCACCTCTCGCCATCTCCACGCTTCAATTACATGTAAAATTGGTACATTTGTAGCATAAATTAGAGCTCTTTTAACAATTCTATAGAATTTCTATAATTTGTTATCCAAACTAATGTGTTGAATACTAGGATCATTTTCATTGTTGAATGATTTGGATGTGTGGTTGAATAAGCTGTTTTTCATTAGATGTGTGGTTAACAGATTATTTAACGCTTATTTATTATAGAAAAACATATAATCATATAGTTTATGAAAGTATAGTTAATTATATAAAAGTAGCCTAAGTCTTGGGAAGGACCGTCTTTCCATAGGCATATGGAAAGACGAGGTTGAATTATAATTATAAAAAGGTAAAAGATTTTTGTTGCAATATTAAAAAAATTATTATGCAACATGTAGTGGTTGTAAGTTTATGACTTGATTAATGCAACCTGAATGTTTTTTTGATTTCTTCTAATTTGCAGTTTAAACCTTGGTCTTTCCATAACTTAAGAGACAAACTCATAAAAGTATTATAAATTTCAAACCCTTTTATGATAAACCATAATAATGAGTAATGATACTCTCAGTGAAATTTCATAGTAAAATTAATATCAAAGTGAATAATGTGTCATTAATGATAAGATCAAATCACTAATCACATTCTTTAAAAATTGTAACTAACAATAGATATATTAGTCATTTTTCTAATGCCACATCTATATTGTTTTTGTGGTTTTGCATCAAAGTGAATGATGATATGACATTAATTAGAAGACCAAATCACTAATCATATTCTTTTAACTCGTGTATTTTTTTTTTGTGGTTTTGTGTTATGGTTTTGGTGTTTACACTAATCACATTTATGTTTTAAGGTGTTTACAACTTGGACAATATAGATCATGTTTTGGATCAAGTGTTGTTATAGTTTTTGAAGATCCATGTTTGGCGAAGTGATTGATGAATGATAATCGCTTTTCTCGCAAGTGGTTTTTGCGGCAATCGAGTTAATATCCCTATGACGATATTATAATTTTAATTTATTCAATCTCCAATCTGTGATATCAGTCTGGTTGACATATAATTTTGATATCATTGCAATAGATTAGTTATTGCGCAAGTTTAGTTGGGTCTGATATCGATTCCCACTTATTGTAATCGTTGCTAGGCCTTTTTCCTACTTATGAATGATTCACTACAAAAAAATCTTCCAATAGTGACATTTTTTTTGAAATAATAGTGACACTCAAAGGCGTCACTAAAATTAGTAGTGATGTTTGTGGAAGTGCCTCTATTCAGCATGTCACTTTATATTGTGACACGTTAAAGTGTCTTTATATTTTTATGACGCGTTGATATGTAGAAGTATCAATAAATTTTGGAAAAAAGGACTTTATAATCTTACCTACTTCACGTAAATGCCAATATAACGTTTCAATGTTTGAAAGTGCCAATATAACTCTATCTAGTTGATATAAGTGCAAAACTACTCATTCTGATCAATTTTAGTTGGAATTCAGTGAAATTACTAATTTAACCCTTTGAAAAATTTAATAATTGATTTTTTGGGGTGAAATTACATTGATGCCCTATTTTTCCCATTTCCCCTATTTTCTCCATTTCCCCTATTTTCTCCCATTTCTTCTGCCTCCATTTCCCCTTCTTCTTCTCCCATTTCTTCTCTGTCGCGTCTTCGTCGACTTTCCTCTTCTTCTTCTCCCCTTTCTTCTCTGTCGACCTCTTCGCCATTCACCTTCTCCGCCATTCACCTTCTCTTCCCAGTGGTTTAGGGTTTGGTGATGGGTCAACTCGGAGGAGGAGCGAGACAACCTGGGTGACAAGCGAGTTGAAGGGCTTAGAGATGGCGCAACAACGTTGTAGGCTATGATGTCGAATCTCGAATCTGAGGGTTGTGGTGGGGTGTGGGTGGAAGTGTTGTGCTGGTGGTTGGTTGAATGGCCGGGGTGGTAATGTAGTGGACGATGGGAATTGGATATGTGGTGCAGGTGGTGTGTCGTTTTACACCAAAAATAAATCAAGCTCTAAGCTGAATTTTCAGTTCAGGATTCTGTGGTCGGTATGGGCATACCGACCAGTATAGCTGCGAGCAGGTTCGTTTCCCAAGAGATTGGCGAGACTTTTTCCTTAATCTTTAATCTACGAATTTGTAACCAAAAGAACCAGAAGAGGGTCGTGAATAAGAGAAAATAAAAATTGAGTAAAAACAAGAATGAGAAATTGTTACAGATTGCAAAACAATTCAACTATGATGAGAAAATTCCGGTTTCGATCAATTCCATACTGGCTTTCTATCTCGATCCTTGATGCAAAGATGACTTTAAATGCATGCACACAAATTGGTTATAGTTGCAAGCAACCAATCTTTCCTTACCTTGTCGATAATCAGGAGGACGCCTCACCAACTATTTCTCTAACTAACATATAACCTAAGAGACGCTCTATAGATTTAATATGCTAGCAGCATTAAGAATGAGAAAGACCCAATTCATAACCAACAAACTCGGACGCCGGATTGTTAAATTAAGACTGTTGTTCCCTACCACTGATTGAACTGAAATCACAATTACGGATGATTGGTTCAATTGGCATTAAATTAACTAACATGCTATCAAATATTGCGCACTACTCAATAACATGAAAGCAATCATAAACATTATAATCAAGAACAACAGATGCTAGCATGCAATCAAAGTATTAAAACTAATTAGATCTCACGAGAATCGACGCCAGTACTTCCTTGATCTTTACCGGAAAAGAAGAATTTAGCTAGAATACATAATTAAATTAACAATCAAAAGCATAAAAATAAATGATGAAAATTGTCTGAATAAAATACTGGAAAAACCCAAATCGCAAAATACTGTCTGCGCAAATGGACTGTCGTACGCAATTCTGTTCTGTCTTCTCCTGGCCGTACGCTATTCGTATAATATATCCAAGTCTCCAAAAATATTACTACAACCAAAAGATAGATAAGGAATAAAATATGTCTTTCCTTATCTAATTAAAACTCTAAAATATAATCCCAATATTCTCTCCTAACAATTAGGAGTCTTCAAATCAATCTGATTCTTCTCCAACTACATTTGTAATTGCCATAATTCAGCACCAAATATCTCCATTATTATTTCCTCTTCCATCTCCAAGCACAAATGACCATAAACTGCAACAACTTGCCAATTCAGCATCTAAATCTTTAAACTGCAAGAACATTACGAATAACATAAATATCCAAGCATTTAATAAATCATTTAACTCAATAATCAGCCCAAAATATATGGTAAAATCAACCCCATCAAAATACCCCACACTTAGATAATGCTAGCCCTCGAGCATATGCAAATGCAAAACATAAATGTAAATGTGAGACTCAAATTAAAACACTACAGCAGCCTTCAAATCAAAAACCGTCATAGTAGAGTCAAAACACAATCAGCCATCATACCACAACCAATTCCCCTTTGCTTATAAAATCACATCATCCTCACATTCTAGTCAAAACATGCAATAAAATCCAGCCTCACCAAGATCACTCAATATCTCTCAAATTCATAATCAGGTCATTCACACAAATCATATTCAATACTCATCACAACAGGTTTGTATATACCACTATCTCCACCGTAGTAATTGAACACTTGAGTACAAATCAATGAGGTCTTTATCAAGGTTGTAATGGGGCTAGGGTCAGAGAGGTAGGATAAAGGGAATACGAGGCTAAAAATCTGAGAATATGCAAGCAATCCATTATCACCTCATGCTCCTCTATGTTCATACTTCGAATGAATATGCAACATTAAAGAACAACGAAGTATAATCACCACCACCAAGCACTAAACCAACCCCATATTGCTACCAAAAATTTTCAGCCCAATATACTACTGACCAGTTTTTTTTTTTCAGAACTGATATTTTTTTTTCTTTTTTTTTCAACTCTTTTTTTTTCTTTTCTGGACAGCAGCACTTACAAGCATTTTCTGGGCATACAAGATCAATAATATCATGCAAAAACTATACATGCACCTTCCAAATGAATATAAGTCCAAAATACTCTATACTCCACATGTATTAGCACAAAATCTCAACCATATCTAACCCACCATACAATTCTAATCCACATCACAAGCAATAATAAATCACTAACATATTCTCAGAGGGTTAAGAAAAGGCTAAGGCTCTTGGCTAAATATTTAGTGACTAAATACCAAAGAAAGAGTTTTCTGGCTTCAACGGGGCAAACTAGAGGATCAATGTAAGGAAGGAAGTATATAGTAGAAGCTAAGTAGGGCTCATTCCTAAGTGCCTCTATCATTTTCATACTCAAGTATCAAAAACAGTCTCGAAATCAAACCAAGCAATGAATATCAAAATATGATCACTCAACAAAGAGATAAAGAGCTACTTAATATCATCATTTTTTTAATATGCCTATATTTTTTCTCGGCTTTTTGCTCTTTTAAGGCTCAAATCCTCACAATATATCTAGTTTTAGAGCAAACTGACTTATTGCACATTCATCATCCTAAAATGCATATAAGGAATCCATGATTTCCTTCACAAAGGGAAACAACATTCAATCTTACCACAAACCAAATTTTAACTCTAACCATTCAAATTTCCAATTCAAGGCTGCTGTTTTTTTTTTACTCAAGTGATGAAAAAAATGAAAATCTTTTTGTATTTTTTCTCATAATTTTCTAATTTTTTTTTGTTTCATGAAAGAAAGAAAAAAAACAAACTAATGATATTACACCCCCACACTTAGACGACACAATGTCCTCATTGTGTAAGAGAGAGGTAACATATGCAAATGATGTAGAAAATATGATGTCATGCACTTACTCTACAAATGTACTAAAATTCAACAAGTAATGAGAAATAAGAAAAAAGAAAAAGGAAAATGCTCCCTGGGCGGCTAATTAGCCATGGGGTCAACCAGTGCATCCTGGTTCACATTGGGCATCCTGACAACTTTGGGCTGAAAGTAGAATGGCTCGGTTCATATTTGGTTTGCTTTCAAAATCCTTCTTCATCTTTTGGAGATCTTCTTGGAACCCTGTAAGTTCAAACTAATCAAAGTCAAATGGATGAATAATATATATATTTTTAAAGATAAATAATGAAGAGAACGAAAAATAAAAATAAAAATCGTGGGTTGCCTCCCAAGCAGCGCCCTTATTTATCGTCTTAGGCTAGACTCAGTTGGCTTGCTCAGATCAGCCATATGGAGGCAATGAAAGTGTCATTCCCTTGACCTTGGAGAGCTTCATTCCCTCAGGATACATGACATGTACTGGTTGATTCTCCCCTAAGAATGCATATTTGAGATGTTCAGGTAAGGTCTTCAGCTCCATCTTGGGTGCTTTCTCAATCGAAGGAAAAGTGTGTTCAGGGATAGGTGGAATGATCATCCCGTCTGATGTAGGCTGCGAGATATGGTGCACTTCTGGTCTGGATGTGGGCGGTATGGGCATACCGCCCGAAAGTGGCTGGGAGTTGTAATTCTGAATTTCTGAGCAGAAAACGGGCGGTATGGGCATACCGCCCGAAAGTGGCTGGGAGCTGTAATTCTGAATTTCTGAGCAGAAAATGGGCGGTATGGTCATACCGCCCGAAAGTGGCTGGGAGCTGATTTTCTGAGTTTCTGAGCAGAATTTGGGCGGTATGGTCATACCGCCCGAAAGTGGCTGGGAGCTGATTTCTTTGGTGGAGTAAAGCTGCATGATGATTTCACTACAATTTTCATCCAAGACATCCATCATATCCTTGTCGGCCCATCCATTGAAGAGTACAAGTTCCAACTTGTCATCCCTGGAGTATCTTTCTATAAAATCATCAACCAATGGGTCAATCACATCAAGGGTAAACATAGATTCAGGATCATCAACATGTCTCATGGCATCAAAAATATTGAAAGAAACTACATCTCCATCAAACTCAAGACTAAGTGTTCCCTTACCAACATCAATCTTGGTTTTCGCTGTCTTCATGAATGGTCTTCCAAGAAGAATTAGTGACTTATTAGCAGAGAATGAATCATCCATATCAACAATGTAGAAATCCACTGGAAATATCATATCATTTACTTTTACTAGTACATCCTCTATTATTCCCTCTGGGTATGCATTAGACCTATCTGCTAATTGGATTATAACACGAGTTTCCTTCAATGGTCCTAATTGCAAGTCATTATACACAGATAGAGGCATGACATTAATTGATGCACCTAGATCTAACATGGCTTTTTCAACAGTTTTTGTGCCAATTATGCATGGAATAGAAAACATTCCTGGATCCTTACATTTTTGTGGCAACTTACGTTGAATGACAGCGGAAATATTTTCTCCCACCCTAATTTTTGCATCTTTCCCATACTTCATCTTCTTCGAACAAAGTTCTTTAAGAAATTTTGCGTACATGGGAATCTGCTTAACAGCTTCAATCAGGGGCAAATTTATTTCTACCTTCTTGAAAACCTCCAAGATCTCCTTCTCATCATCTTCCTTCTTGTTACGAGCTAATTTGGATGGGAAAGGTGGAGCGGCCTTTGGGTTAGAAATAGATGTCATAGGTTCAGGGTTTACCTTTGAGGACTCCTTTTTACTCTCCTTGGCTTCTTCATGATTGCCTTTCTCCTCATCAACTTCCTTAGGCTCGAAATCATTCAATATCTTCCCATTACTTAAGGTAATGGCACTTACATTCTCTCTGGGATTCAGTTCAGTCTGGGAGGGTAACCTTCCAGCGTTGAACTTCAACTTGTTTACCTCCACAGCCAGTTGAGTCATTTGTTGATCGATATTCCCTATAGCAGCCCTTGTCTCTTGCTGAAAAGCATTCATGTTTTTGGCTAAATTCTGCACCACTTCGCTGCTTTGGGCCATAGTCTTAAGGACTTCATTCATGGTGACTCTCTGATCATCCGGTGCTAGATTTGCATCACGACCAACTTGTGCTTGATTTGGAGCATACATTCCAGGGCCCTTTTGATTCCATCTGAAGTTTGGATGATTCCTCCATCCTGGATTGTATGTGTCCGAAAATGGGTCATTACGCCTTGGCCTGTGTGGGTTATCTTCAAATCCAAAGAAAGCTTGTTCTGTCTGAGGATCTTGAAGAGTAGGGCAAGCATCAGTGTAGTGTCCCATGTGTGAGCAAATTTCGCACTTGGCTCCTCCGGCACTCTTCATGGCTAGATCTTTTACAATTGAAGTGAGAGCATCTAGCTTCTCATCCAAATATGAGTTATCGGCTACCTTGACTGGTCTAGATCTATCATCATCTTCATCATATTCATGAGTGACCATATCAAGGATGATCTCTTTTGCTTCATCCATGGTTTTGTTCAGCACATTTCCTCCACAAGCTGCATCAAAAATCTTCCTGTCAATAGAACACATACCACCATAAAAGTAATTAGTGATAAGTTGATACTCAGTAAAACCATGGTTAGGACACTTGCGACACAATTGATTAAATCTATCCCAATAACTCGCAAGACTCTCTCCCTTCTTTTGTCTAATACAACTTATTGCAGATCTCAAATTAGCTGCTCTAGACTCGGGAAAAATCTTTTGTAAAAATTTCTCCTCCAAATCTTCCCAGGTTCGAATTGAACCGGGTGGGAGTTCAAAAAGCCATTCACGGGCTTTTCCCTGCAATGTGTGTGTAAAGGTGAGTAGTTTAATATGATCCTCCGAAAAACCTTGTGGTCTAAGAGTTGCACAGACGAGGTCAAATTCATCAAGATGGTTATGAGCACTCTCACCTGGCATATCACCAAATTTAGGTAATACTTGTATGAAACCTGGTTTAATCTCAGAGTTGCGGTTGATGTTGGGAAGGACAATGCACAAAGGACGATTGTGTCTGTAGCGTCCCATGTCTCTTATACGCTGGGCTGGTGGTTCCTCCTCACGTCTTTGTTCGTCAGCCATGTTGAAATGGGTTTCAGTGGCGGTTGATTCAGACGAGGAAGATCCTTTCAAGGCTTTTGTCTGCTTCGTTAGACTTCGTGCAAGTTTCTCAATCTCTGGAGTGAAGATCAATTCTCCTGTACGAGAAGAACGAGGCATAAACCAAGAAAAGTGAAAATAAACTAAAGAATTAAAAGAAAAAAATACTGCTTAAAACCAATCCCCGGCAACGGCGCCAAAATTTGGTGTGTCGTTTTACACCAAAAATAAATCAAGCTCTAAGCTGAATTTTCAGTTCAGGATTCTGTGGTCGGTATGGGCATACCGACCAGTATAGCTGCGAGCAGGTTCGTTTCCCAAGAGATTGGCGAGACTTTTTCCTTAATCTTTAATCTACGAATTTGTAACCAAAAGAACCAGAAGAGGGTCGTGAATAAGAGAAAATAAAAATTGAGTAAAAACAAGAATGAGAAATTGTTACAGATTGCAAAACAATTCAACTATGATGAGAAAATTCCGGTTTCGATCAATTCCATACTGGCTTTCTATCTCGATCCTTGATGCAAAGATGACTTTAAATGCATGCACACAAATTGGTTATAGTTGCAAGCAACCAATCTTTCCTTACCTTGTCGATAATCAGGAGGACGCCTCACCAACTATTTCTCTAACTAACATATAACCTAAGAGACGCTCTATAGATTTAATATGCTAGCAGCATTAAGAATGAGAAAGACCCAATTCATAACCAACAAACTCGGACGTCGGATTGTTAAATTAAGACTGTTGTTCCCTACCACTGATTGAACTGAAATCACAATTACGGATGATTGGTTCAATTGGCATTAAATTAACTAACATGCTATCAAATATTGCGCACTACTCAATAACATGAAAGCAATCATAAACATTATAATCAAGAACAACAGATGCTAGCATGCAATCAAAGTATTAAAACTAATTAGATCTCACGAGAATCGACGCCAGTACTTCCTTGATCTTTACCGGAAAAGAAGAATTTAGCTAGAATACATAATTAAATTAACAATCAAAAGCATAAAAATAAATGATGAAAATTGTCTGAATAAAATACTGGAAAAACCCAAATCGCAAAATACTGTCTGCGCAAATGGACTGTCGTACACAATTCTGTTCCGTCTTCTCCTGGCCGTACGCTATTCGTATAATATATCCAAGTCTCCAAAAATATTACTACAACCAAAAGATAGATAAGGAATAAAATATGTCTTTCCTTATCTAATTAGAACTCTAAAAGATAATCCCAATATTCTCTCCTAACAATTAGGAGTCTTCAAATCAATCTGATTCTTCTCCAACTACATTTGTAATTGCCATAATTCAGCACCAAATATCTCCATTATATTCATTTAGAACTACATTTCTATCTCGATCCTTGATGCAAAGATGACTTTAAATGCATGCACACAAATTGGTTATAGTTGCAAGCAACCAATCTTTCCTTACCTTGTCGATAATCAGGAGGACGCCTCACCAACTATTTCTCTAACTAACATATAACCTAAGAGACGCTCTATAGATTTAATATGCTAGCAGCATTAAGAATGAGAAAGACCCAATTCATAACCAACAAACTCGGACGTCGGATTGTTAAATTAAGACTGTTGTTCCCTACCACTGATTGAACTGAAATCACAATTACGGATGATTGGTTCAATTGGCATTAAATTAACTAACATGCTATCAAATATTGCGCACTACTCAATAACATGAAAGCAATCATAAACATTATAATCAAGAACAACAGATGCTAGCATGCAATCAAAGTATTAAAACTAATTAGATCTCACGAGAATCGACGCCAGTACTTCCTTGATCTTTACCGGAAAAGAAGAATTTAGCTAGAATACATAATTAAATTAACAATCAAAAGCATAAAAATAAATGATGAAAATTGTCTGAATAAAATACTGGAAAAACCCAAATCGCAAAATACTGTCTGCGCAAATGGACTGTCGTACACAATTCTGTTCCGTCTTCTCCTGGCCGTACGCTATTCGTATAATATATCCAAGTCTCCAAAAATATTACTACAACCAAAAGATAGATAAGGAATAAAATATGTCTTTCCTTATCTAATTAGAACTCTAAAAGATAATCCCAATATTCTCTCCTAACAATTAGGAGTCTTCAAATCAATCTGATTCTTCTCCAACTACATTTGTAATTGCCATAATTCAGCACCAAATATCTCCATTATATTCATTTAGAACTACATTTCTATCTCGATCCTTGATGCAAAGATGACTTTAAATGCATGCACACAAATTGGTTATAGTTGCAAGCAACCAATCTTTCCTTACCTTGTCGATAATCAGGAGGACGCCTCACCAACTATTTCTCTAACTAACATATAACCTAAGAGACGCTCTATAGATTTAATATGCTAGCAGCATTAAGAATGAGAAAGACCCAATTCATAACCAACAAACTCGGACGCCGGAATGTTAAATTAAGACGGTTGTTCCCTACCACTGATTGAACTGCAATCACAATTGCGGATGATTGGTTCAATTGGCATTAAATTAACTAACATGCTATCAAATATTGGCCACTACTCAATAACATGAAAGCAATTATAATCATTATAATCAAGAACAGCAGATGCAAGCATGCAATCAAAGTATTAAAACTAATTAGACCTCACGAGAATCGACGCCAGTACTTCCTTGATCTTTACCGGAAAAGAAGAATTTAGCTAGAATACATAATTAAATTAACAATCAAAAGCATAAAAATAAATGATGAAAATTGTCTGAATAAAATTTGGTGTGTCGTTTTACACCAAAAATAAATCAAGCTCTAAGCTGAATTTTCAGTTCAGGATTCTGTGGTCGATATGGGCATACCGACCAGTATAGCTGCGAGCAGGTTCGTTTCCCATGAGATTGGCGAGACTTTTTCCTTAATCTTTAATCTGCAAATTTGTAACCAAAAGAACCAGATGAGGGTCGTGAATAAGAGAAACTAAAAATCGAGTAAAAACAGGAATGAGAAATTGTTACAGATTGCGAAACAATTCAACTATGATGAGAAGATTCTGGTTTCGATCAATTCCATACTGGCTTTCTATCTCGATCCTTGATGCAAAGATGACTTTAAATGCATGCACACAAATTGGTTATAGTTGCAAGCAACCAATCTTTCCTTACCTTGTCGATAATCAGGAGGACGCCTCACCAACTATTTCTCTAACTAACATATAACCTAAGAGACGCTCTATAGATTTAATATGCTAGCAGCATTAAGAATGAGAAAGACCCAATTCATAACCAACAAACTCGGACGCCGGATTGTTAAATTAAGACTGTTGTTCCCTACCACTGATTGAACTGAAATCACAATTACGGATGATTGGTTCAATTGGCATTAAATTAACTAACATGCTATCAAATATTGCGCACTACTCAATAACATGAAAGCAATCATAAACATTATAATCAAGAACAACAGATGCTAGCATGCAATCAAAGTATTAAAACTAATTAGATCTCACGAGAATCGACGCCAGTACTTCCTTGATCTTTACCGGAAAAGAAGAATTTAGCTAGAATACATAATTAAATTAACAATCAAAAGCATAAAAATAAATGATGAAAATTGTCTGAATAAAATACTGGAAAAACCCAAATCGCAAAATACTGTCTGCGCAAATGGACTGTCGTACGCAATTCTGTTCTGTCTTCTCCTGGCCGTACGCTATTCGTATAATATATCCAAGTCTCCAAAAATATTACTACAACCAAAAGATAGATAAGGAATAAAATATGTCTTTCCTTATCTAATTAAAACTCTAAAATATAATCCCAATATTCTCTCCTAACAATTAGGAGTCTTCAAATCAATCTGATTCTTCTCCAACTACATTTGTAATTGCCATAATTCAGCACCAAATATCTCCATTATTATTTCCTCTTCCATCTCCAAGCACAAATGACCATAAACTGCAACAACTTGCCAATTCAGCATCTAAATCTTTAAACTGCAAGAACATTACGAATAACATAAATATCCAAGCATTTAATAAATCATTTAACTCAATAATCAGCCCAAAATATATGGTAAAATTAACCCCATCAGCAGGCGGTGGTGAGGTGGAGTAGCAGGGGCGATGGTGATAGAGACAAGGTGGCAGAGGCATCGGTGAGGTGGAGTAGCGGCAGTGGAGTAATTTTGGAATTTATTAGCTTCTTCTTCATTCTTTCTGTCTCAACAATTCTGGAAAAAAAAATGGCCTTTTTGTAATTCAATTGTTCTAACAATTTCTCATTTGGGTTCAATCTAAATATTAGATCTTTGTTGGGTTTTCCATTGTACGGTTGAAGTTGTTCTTTCGTTCACCTTGTTTGATTTCAAGCACATTCATTAAGTTGGGCCGAGATAATTTTAGTTAATTTGTGATTTGATTGAGTTCTTGAGATTTAGTTTGTGTTTTTTTTAAGAAAACACACAGTTGGCGATGTGGATGTGTGTGGTGGTGGTGATGGCTGAGGTGGTGGTGGTGGCTGGCTGGAGGTGGTAAAATTTTCAACTCAATTCATATTTTAACACAGGATATTTTGGGCATTTTACCTACAGTCAACCCCGAAAAATGAAAGTTAATGTCGGAAATGAGGCCTGAGGGTTATATTGGCACTTACGTTAACTAGTTTGGATTATTTTTGCACTAAAAAAATCTGAGGGTTATATTGGTATTTAGTTTAGTAGATAGGGTTATATTGATATATATCCCTAATTTTGTGACATCAACTGATATAGTAGTTGGTTTAGTGACATATACTCGTGTTATTAAAATTTAGTGACACTAAAAGGTGAACTAAAATTTGAGACATTTCATTAGCTGTCATAAAAATGCATCACTAATGAACTTTTTTTTAGAGGTTATTTAAAAAAAGGCCATATTAGTATATTATTTTATGTGATGAGTCATTATATATGCTAAATTTTATTCTAAACAAAATTTCTTTTAAATTCGATTTTATAAAATTGATAATCATTAAGTGTGACAACGTCGACTGAGATCATATATATGTTGGACTCTGCTAACTCGTTCGGATTTTATAAGAATAATCTAAAGGTTCTGACCTTTGATTAGCAATTCCATAAGTTTAAAAGTGTTGACGTGGATTTCTTCTATTTTCTTTTTTGATGAGACCCTTGATTTTTTGTTAAATTTTTTTGAGTCCGTCTCTTGAGAGATGGTCTTTCCATAAGTCATGGAAAGATTAAGGTTTAAAGTGCAAATTAGAAGAAATAAAAATAAAATTTTTGGGTTGAATGAATCGGGTTTTAAACTTTATAACTAATACACGTTGAATAATAAATTTTAAATATTACAACTAACACCTTTTACCTTTTACCTTTTATTATTTTATTTAAACCTCATTTTCTATAAGCTTATAAAAAGACAATTTTTCCAAGAGTTTGCCTCAGAAGAGTTGTGATTTCTTAAAAATAAAAAGGACAACCCAATCCGGAGAGAAATTCAACATGCCTAAGTTAAAGTAGTTGTCCCATATAAGGAAGTAACTCTCAAAGTCAAATTGCTATTGCAATATAATTTCAAATCTTCAACTTTATTGCCAATTAGAAGAAAATTACAAGTATAATTGAACGAGTTCTACTTGACTCAGTATGCGGAATTCCTTATTAAACCACAGAAAAAAATAATACGAAAACAAACAAATGAAGTGTCACTCTTAGAAATTGTCAGACAAATTTACACAAAAAGTACTGCAATTGGACTCCTAACCGTGTGGTTCGACGAAGTCCATGAGAGCGATCCTTGAGAAGCTGAAAAGCTAGCCACCGGAGTTATAGTCTTCGTAAACGTAACTTCATACGTCAACTTCTGATTCACCATAGAAAAACTCAGAGTAACTGGAATAACCGTCACGTTAACACCCGCCGGAGGACTAACCAGGACAGAGTAAACTGAAATAGCCTCACCAACGTTAGTAACCGTCCTGGTGTACTTCTGAACCGCCGATGCTCCAAACACGATCGAAAATGAAGGATAGTTCAGCTGCGATTCAGCTATTTTCGTTTCTAGCAAACAATTCACGTTGCGCCCGACGATGATACTGACTTGTACGTCCGTGTATTCCAAACCGCACAAGTAAGGAATGTAATCTTTAGGTTCAGTGTCGTAAACCAGCCCTGGATTGCTCGCCCGGGCAGGGTTCACGTGTCCCGATCCCATGTCGAAAACGTTAGCCTGGAGTTTCTTATTGTTCATGATGGCCTTCTTGCCGAGGTTTAATGTGTCGGCCGTGGTCATCATGGCCGATTTAATGGCAGCCGGAGACCAATCAGGATGCACGCTTTTCAGCAAGGCCGCCACGCCGCTCAGGTGAGGACAAGCCATTGATGTGCCAGAGATGACATTGAAGTTTGATTTTGTGTTCGTGTTGTCAACGGATTTATGCCATGCGGCTAGGATGTTCACTCCCGGGCCGATTATATCAGGCTTTAGAATTCCAGGGCTTGCCTGGCTCGGGCCCCTGGAGGAAAACGCCGCGATCTCAGGTGCATCAAGGTCTCCAATTACAGTACCCTGGAATGACAACGCTGCCACGGGCGAAGCAGATGAAGTCATATATGCAGCTAGCTTTAGGGCATCTGCATAGGAAATGTGACTAGTTGGGAGAAATTGAGGTAAGGGTTGGATGGTGTAAGCCGTCGACTCACTGTTGACGATGATCATGCCAACTCCTCCACCAGCTTTCACATAACTTCCTTTGTCTGTGGCTGATACTTCACCTGCTAAACACACTACTATGCTACCTCGGACTCGTGGCTCGGTTGATATAGCCGAAGTGCAATAGGGATTCGCGGTTAGATCAGTGCGGTCCAAACCCGGGAAATAGAGGGTGTATTTTGTTAGTGGAAAACCTCCAGGTTGGTAAAGGGCTTCCCCTTGTAGCTCTTGGTTGTCTCCAAGCAAAACAGTCGACCTGAATTTTCGATCAATCGTGCTTGCACCGACGGTGAGAATCCACGGAGCATCGTTTGCCACGGTCACACTCGACGGTCCATCATTTCCAGCTGCGCAGCTCACGAAGATCCCCCTTCCTACCGCGCTGAACGCCCCGAGTGCAATGTTGTCCGCATAGAATGGCTCCGAACCTCCACCGAGGGAGAGCGAAAGAATATCGACGCCATCATCAATAGCAAGGTCCATGCCAGCCAGTATAGCGCTCTCAGAACAGCCGGCGACGCCACATACTTTGTACACCGCTACGTGGGCTAAAGGAGCAACCCCGACGGCTGTCCCATTGCCTGTTCCGAAGACATTTGCACCGGAGACATAGTTGCCCGCAGCCGTGCTTGCAGTATGAGTACCATGACCGTCGGCATCGAGTGGCGAACCGTTCTCGTTGACGAGAAACCTTGCTCCGATCAACTTATTGTTGCACGCTCCCAATCCGGTGAATTCGCATATCCCCTTCCATTTTAGAGGACGGGGAGGCATTCCCACATCGGAAAATGAAGGGTGATCGGGAACAACTCCGCTATCCAGGACTCCGATGATGACACCTTTACCATAGTTGGATTCTTGCCAGAATCCCATGTTCTGATTCAGCCCTAGAAAGCTAGGTGAATGAGTGGTGCGAAGAGGCAAAATCCTTTCGGGCTTCGCGGAGAGAAACCCGGGCTTTGTCTCCATCGCTTTTACATCCTCCGGTGACAACTGTGCTGCGAAGCCACTGAAAACATTATGGTAAGGGTAAACTATCCGGGGCGCTTCACTGTCGACGGCGCTAGCAGTCCTGACTCCGGCCGATGGCAAGAAAGTTTTGTACCACTGGTCGAGATCGGCGTTATCGGTGGCTAAAACGGTAGTTGTGGCGGCTGACTGAGTTGATTTGGATTCAGGCAACTGAACATGGACGATGTAAGTCTCTAAAGTGGAAGATGTTTCCAGGAGCTGAAAACTCAGGGCACAAAATAATGTCAAAATGTGCATTAACCCCATTTTTTGCACTTGAAAAAGAATGTAATAGGCTGATCAATGGAATTGAAACTGATGGTTCGGTCTCTACAGATGAGAGACCATATATAAAGGTAAATTAATTAGGTCGGGACAAGCAATTTTTCACAGATTATGACCTCTTACCCTACGCTGTTTCAATGGACTTGGTCAGGTCTTCCCCTTCAGAATAAGCAAGTCTTTCTATATGTTACAAACGAAGACGTATTATTCATTTGGGTACGCGACATTTCCCATGCTTTGTCTTACATTATTTTGGACCAGTTTCTACGTACGAAGGAAAAACCAAAAGAAGACTTGTTCGTTAGTTATTCACTAATCAGTGATTGATACATCAGGAAAAGTGTTGGTATGCCTTGAATACTTTAATAGCCGCTTCTGCGATCCTGGTCTGGGGCCGAATTGCGTTGATTTGGGTCGAATTGCATTTTTGGCCCAGTTTGTTAGGGTTTAGTTGAGACAGCATATAAAGTGTCTCTCTTCTCTCTGTAAACAATAATTCTGTTCCGCACTTAGATAGGTAGAAATCTGGCCAATTTCTTGGCGTCTGTAACTTGCTACCTACTATAGTGAATCCGTCTCCCGTGGATGTAGCCAAATTGGTGAACCACGTAAATCTTGTGTCCTGTTATTTTCGTTCATATTTTCTGTTCTTTCTCCATTCCGCACAACAAACTGGTATCAGAGCGGTTTCTTTTTCCGGTGAGATCCGTAGTGGGTGTATCGGATTCTGGGCTCATCAGATCGGGGCTGATCGGAGAGAAAGATGTCTGGGTTGAACGTGAAGATCGACAAGTTTACTGGGAGAAATAGTTTCAGTTTATGGCAGATCAAGATGCGAGCTTTGCTGAAACAGCAAGGTTTGTGGACTCCGCTGACGAAGGATTTCGCGAGCAGTTCTGGCGATGTGGCTGTGTCTCGCGGACGAAATCATCACTGAGGTCTCAGACCAGGAGACTGCTGAACAACTGTGGCTGAAGTTGGAGAGTTTGTATATGACGAAATCTCTAACCAACAAGCTGCTTCTGAAACAACGTCTCTTCGGTCTCCGAATGCAGGAAGGTACGCAACTCAGAGACCATCTAGAGCAATTGAATACTTTGTTATTAGAATTGCGAAATATAGATGTGAACATTGAAGATGAAGATGCTGCTTTGATTTTGCTAGTGTCTTTACCGCTTTCGTATGAGAATTTTGTTCAGTCATTTATTGTTGGTAAAGATTCCGTGTCTTTGGAGGAAGTTAGATCCTCTCTCCATAGTAGAGAGTTGCGACATAAGGCAAACGGTACAGTTACAGAAAGTCAGGTCTCTGGCTTGTTTGCTAGTGACGGAAACACAAAGGGCAAGGGAACCGGCAGTAAGAAGAAGGGCAAGAAGTCATCTTTAAAGGGTCCCAAGGCCAATGATGTTTGTAACTACTGTAAGGAGAAGGGGCATTGGAAAAAGGAGTGTCCGAAGAAGGCTAGTAAATCTGGGAGTACATCTGGTACTACTGCTGTGGCTGAAGGGGATTTCAGTTCTGAAGATGATTTTGCTCTAGCTGCTACTGGGCAAAATAATCATCCTAATGCGTGGTTTCTTGATTCTAGGGTATCTTACCATATATGCCCAAGGAGAGATTATTTCTGAACTTATGAGCAAGCTGAGGGCATCATTACTACGGTAAATGGTGTTGCGTGCAAGGTAGTTGGGATTGGTTCAATCAAGATCAGGACGCATGATGGTAGTTTCTGCACTTTGAACGATGTCAGGCATGTTCCATCGATGACAAAGAATCTTATTTCTCTTCCTACGTTGGATAGAAAGGGTTTCGTCTACTCAGGGAGTGATGGAGTCCTGTGTGTCTGCAAAGGTTCTAGGCTGGCTCTGAAAGGTGTTCTGCATGGTACTTTGTATTTTCTACAAGGTTCCACGGTTATAGATTCTGTTAATGTTGCATCTTCGGAGGTTCACCAGGATGATATGACTAAGTTATGGCATATGAGGCTTGGTCACATGGGTGAAAGAGGGATGCAGATTCTGTCGAAGTATGATTTTCTTGGTGGCCACAAGGTCAAGAGCTTGGACTTCTGTGAGCATTGTGTTTTTGGGAAGCATCACCGCAGCAAGTTTCCTAAGGCGATTCATAGAACAAAGGGCACATTGGATTACATCCATTCTGATTGTTGGGGACCTTCCCGAGTTGAGTCACTGGGAGGTCACATGTACTTTGTTTCTCTGATTGATGATTACTCAAGGATGACTTGGGTTATCATGATGAAACATAAGAGTGAAGCTTTCTCGAAGTTCAAGGAGTGGAAAGCTTTGGTGGAGAATCAGACCGGGAAGAAGATCAAGAGGCTTCGAACTAATAATGGGCTGGAATTCTGCTCGTCTGAGTTTGATCAGTTTTGTAGAGATGAAGGGATTGCCCGTCATCATACAGTCAGGAATACGCCACAGCAGAATGACGTAGCTGAGCAGATGAATCAGACATTGCTGGCGAGAGCGAGGTGCATGCTCTCTAATGCTGGTTTGGAAAGGAGATTCTGGGCAGAGGCGGTGAGTACAGCTTGTTACTTGATCAACCGCGGGCCTCACACGGGTATAGAGTGCAAAATACCTATGGAGTTGTGGTCAGGTAAAGTTGTTGATTACTCCAAGTTAAAAGTTTTTGGTTGTACATCTTATTATCATGTTAGTGATGGTAAGTTAGAGCCCCGAGCCAAGAAGGGCGTCTTTGTGGGTTATGGAGATGGAGTTAAAGGCTCCATGATATGGTCTCCATATGAGAAGAGGGTTATTCTGAGCAGGGACGTTGTCTTTGATGAAAATTCTTTGCTTAGATCTATGGTGAAGCCCACAGTTGTGCCAGAAACTAGTGGAGTTGATAAACAAGTGGAGCTTAATGTCACTCAAGGTGAAAATAGATTGGAACAATTTGAGGTGGATCAAGAGCCATAGACAGAATCTGAGATACCGGAATCTCCACCACCAGATCCTCAACCATCAGGAGCTACAGTCCGCAGTTTAGCTCGGGACCGACCCAGGAGGGTTGGAGTTGGGGCGCCCAAGAGATATGGGTTTGAGGATATGGTGGGTTATGCACTACAGGTTGCTGAGGAGGTGGATACTCATGAGCCATCCACCTACAGAGAAGCTGTTTCAGGTACTGATGCTGACAAATGGTTTGTAGCAATGGGAGATGAGATGGAGTCCCTCCAGAAGAATCAGACATGGGATTTGGTTCAACAGCCTCAAGGGAGAAAGGTTATCACTTGCAAATGGGTTTTCAAGAAAAAGGAAGGGATATCACCTACAGAGGGAGTCAAGTACAAGGCTAGAGTTGTTGCTAGAGTTGTTGCTAGAAGTTTCAGTCAGAGAGAGGGAGTAGATTACAATGAGATTTTCTCACCAGTGGTCAGACACACTTCCATCAGGGTGTTGCTAGTTATAGTGACACGTCAGGATTTGGAGCTTGAATAACTTGATGTGAAGACCGCTTTCCTACATGGAGAGTTGGAGGAAGAGATATACATGACTCAGCCAGATGGTTTCCATGTTCCTGGCAAGGAAAAATATGTTTGCAAGTTGAAGAAGTCCTTATATGGGATTAAGCAGTCTCCGAGGCAGTGGTACAAGAGATTTGACAGCTACATGCTTGAGTTGGGCTACACAAGGAGTTCATATGATTGTTGTGTCTACTACAGCAAGTTGAGAGATGAGTCATTCATTTATCTGGTGCTTTATGTAGATGACATGTTGATAGCCTCAAAGAGTAAGCATGAGGTTCAGAAGTTGAAAGGACTTCTTAGTGCTGAGTTTGAGATGAAGGATCTGGGTGCAGCT
The DNA here is from genome assembly GCA_037428765.1 of Rubia yunnanensis. Taxonomy (NCBI): domain Eukaryota; kingdom Viridiplantae; phylum Streptophyta; class Magnoliopsida; order Gentianales; family Rubiaceae; genus Rubia; species Rubia yunnanensis. Next base: position 2,660,031 of record CM075064.1, on the reverse strand, counting down.
CGGAAGATACTAGGAAAAGAGATTCTTAGGGATCGAAGTCAGCGGAAGCTTTTCTTGTCACAGAAAGGCTACATTCAGAAACTGTTGGCTAGGTTTGGAATGTCTACAGCAAAGCCTATAGACACTCCTAGTGCTGCAAATATCCATCTCACCACCATGTTTGCTCCTCAGTCAGACGAGGAGAAGGAGTATATGTCTCGGGTTCCTTATGCCAGCGCGGTGGGGAGTTTGATGTATGCTATGGTTTGCACGAGGCCAGATTTAGCACAGGCAGTCAGTGTTGTGAGCAGGTTCATGGGGCAACCGGGAAAGGAACATTGGCAAGCTGTGAAGAGGATTTTCAGGTATCTTAGAGGTACGTCTGATGTGGGTCTCATTTATGGAGGTGATACTGAGTGCTTAGTTACAGGCTACTCTGATTCTGATTATGCTGGTGATGTTGACACGAGAAGATCGATGACTGGTTATGTATTCACTTTGGGAGGTTCTGTGGTTAGTTGGAAGGCGACTTTGCAACCTAAAGTGACGTTGTCTACAACGAAAGCAGAGTACATGGCTCTGATAGAGGCTGCAAAGGAGGGAATATGGCTGAAAGGGCTGGTTAGTGATCTTGGTCTACATCATGATCAGGCTACTGTGTATTGTGACAGCTTGAGTGCAATCTGCCTAGCCAAGGATCAGGTCCATCATGAGAGGACCAAGCATATTGATGTCAGATATCATTTCCTGAGGAGTGAGAGGAGAATCAGGGTGAAGAAAGTGGGAACTGCTGATAACCCCGCTGATATGTTCACCAAACCTGTTCCACATAGGAAGTTTCAACATTGTTTGGACTTGCTGAACATCAGAGCTGATTAGGTCCTCTATGGGCAGTCCCGGGAGTGGAGGGCGAAGTCTACTCATCTGACACTGTAATGGTGCATCTGGAGTTTTCTACTTTCAGGATTCAAGTCAAGGTGGAGATTTGTTGGTATGCCTTGAATACTGTAATAGCCGCTTCTGCGACCCTGGCCTGGGGCCGAATTGCGTTGATTTGGGCCAAATTGCGTTTTTGGCCCAGTTTTCTAGGGTTTAGTGGAGACAGCATATAAAGTGTCTCTCTTCTCTCTGTAAACAATAATTCTGTTCCGCACTTAGATAGGTAGAAATCTGGCCAATTTCTTGGCGTCTATAACTTGCTACCTACTATAGTGAATCCGTCTCCCGTGGATGTAGCCAAATTGGTGAACCACGTAAATCTTGTGTCTTGTTATTTTCGTTCATATTTTCTGTTCTTTCTCCATTCCGCACAACAAAAAGGAAAGCTGGGTTTACCTCCATTGTATCTACGTTTAGAAATTTTTATATTTCATATTAATTCGGAGTCCAGACTCCGTCTCTTGAAAGACAAGTTATGGAGAAACCAAGATTTAAAGTGCAAATTAGAAGAAATGGAGATAAAATTTCCGGGTTGCATGAATCGAGTTCTAAACTTTATAACTACAACACATTGCGTAATAAAATTCTAATATTGTAACTAATACCTTTTACCTTTTATTATTTTAAGGGTAATATGCAAATATAACCCTATATGTTGGAGAAATTGCAGATATAACCCTGAGTTATTTTTTAGTGCAAATATAACCCTAACTATTATACATAAGTGCAAATATAACTCTAAAATTACTATTCCAGCATTGACTGGCAATTTCTGGCCATTGACCGACCATAAATGACCAAAATGCCCTTCTAACCTAATACAAAATTTTAAAAGACAAAAATGCCCCCACCACTACCACCAATCCGCCATCCAACCACCACCACCACCAATCCGCCACCCTTCTGAAATTCTGAAATCATCCGGTATGAACAGAATCGCTCCACTCAATCACCCCAATATCTATAAACAGAAATCCATAAAATCAAAACTAACCCATTGTTTAATTTGATTCTTAAAACAAATTCAAGAAACAAAAACTGAGTGAATTACCATATCCGAGTAGAATGGAATTTATAGCACAGAATTTGTTGAACATCTTTGGCGGAGCAGTGGAACTTCAGAGGCGGGGCTTAGGCCGGAAACTTCTTAACTCAGGTGATGCCCATGTCCTTTAGATCGTCAAAGGTTAACATGGGCAAACCCTGGTCATCAACCTCATGGACCTCGAAAACCAGAGCATATCTTCCCAGCCCCATTCCGATCAGCCACTCCATTTTCTTCTTCCTCCTTCTCCTGCTCTGCCACCGCCGCCGTCTCATCCAGCTTCCGGAATTCAACGTTGTCGACATTCTCTTCAGCGTCGAATTTCATGGTGGTGTGGTGAACGTCGTTTCACTCACCAAAATAATCTGCAAACTCTAATGATGAAATTAGTACAGTAGCAAGTAGAGTCGATCCCACGAGGAACGTAGCAAAATCTATAATAAAATACCTACTAATATATAACACTTTTAGTGTAGCCACCACGCCTTAATTTTCAGATTTATTTAACAACTAATAATGCAACTATAAAATATGAAATAATAATGCAAACTAACATATACAATTGTCTATAAAATATATGAATAAGGTAATCGGCTCGGAATAACTCACATTAGTTAAACATCGATCATAGGCGCAAAGATAAATCAATTCATATGCATCTATCAGTTATAGGAAAGTAGGTACGCTTAACCTCCCCAATTCTTTCGTACTTTATCGACAATTAACCAATTATAATTAATTAATTGTTTCTCTTACCAAGATGCCTCCGGAAAGTATTCGCTGAACCAGATACACACCTCGATAGCATTAAGAATGAAAAGAACCCGATATAGCAATTACCCAAGTATTCGCAAGTAGTAACGCACACTTAATTGTTCCCCATCTTGCTATTATAGTCTTAGCTAGTTAGCTGTTTTTCACAAGAACTCGCTACTTACTAACCCTTTTCAACGATTACGTATTGGTAGAATTAGATAGCATTATCCCAATAATATTCAAGTTGATCAGGCTTAAACACATCAGAAATAAATTTAACCAAGAACAATCAAGAACACATAAGAATCAATTATAAAACAATTAGGCCTCATGATTCATAAACTAATGCTTGTTATTCCATGCCGATATATAAATTAGCTACTCATAATAATTAAACTAAACAAATAAATAATATAAAATCTAAACATAATCAATACAATAAAATACTAATTGATTAAAAAAACCAGAATTGCCAATCGCCGAAACAGTGCACTTAATTCAAAGAATGGCTGCAATATCAACACAGTTTGTGAACGAAATTCAATGAATAAATATGCACCAAAATAAACTCAGGATCTAATATGAAGCTAAACTAATGAACCTTAATCTAAAGTCTGCCTTTGCGTTCCGGCCGTGTATTTATATACACCAAACCAAAATAAAATCCAAATCAACTTCTAATTACTTTTCTTCTTATGGAAGAAATAAGGAAATAAGATAATATATATTCTAATTCTAAATAACTAATTCCTACAATTAAATAATTTTAAATGGAAGAAGATAATACAATTTTTATCAATATGGGCAGTGAATATATTTATTTCCTTCAAATCCACATCTCTTCAATAATTCACTTTTCACCCCATAACTTCAACAATTCTTCTTTTGCTTCTGTTCCTTCATCCCTGGAAAAATGTCTTATAAGATAAGAACATTTTCCATTGGAGCACATCGCCTCATTAAAAACCTTAACCTAGAAAACACAGTGGGAAAAAACCGTTGGTTAAGGGAAAAAGAGTACAATGTATAGCTCCCTCTCAATTCTCCGCAATCAATGAATTCCTGCACCAAAAACACCTTAAAGTGCAAATTATATCTCAATAAAATCATAATAATCCCACAAAATATGAACACAATATAACACACATCATGGTGGAAGCCCAACTGGAATTGGACCTCGCCCTTTTGGCGGGACTCTTGGATTCGGACTTCTTCGCACCTAATTTGTAGCTCGCGTAGTCGTTGTCCTAGTAGCTGATTTCGTCGTCGTTGTCGTTGACTAAGTTGGTCAAAGGCCGAGTCTTGGAATCTTAGCAACGACAGATGGTTTTTTGTGGGAGCGCCAGGTTTTGGCTCGCTGCGGTTGGGACTAGTCGTATGATTGGTCGTCGATCTCTCCCAACCAGATGCTCGGTCGGCGCTACCATTTTGGGTGAAAGAGAAACGGCGTGGAGATGGTGGCATTTTGGGTGAAAGAGAAACAACGTGGAGATGGTGGTGTTTTGGGTGGATGGGTTAGAGAAGAAGAGAGAAATTAGGTTAGAAGGTCAAAATAATAAATTTAATTGTTTTATTAGTTTTTTATTTTTTCAGAAGGGGTAAAATTGACTTTTCACCCAATTTTGACCTAAATCCATTAAAAAAGGTTATATTTGCACATAACCTGAATATACATGTTATATTTGTACTTTCAATTAGTGCAGGGTTATATCTGCACTTTCGTCAATTATATAGATTTATATCTGCACTTTGCTCTTATTTTAATTAAGCCCCGTCTTTTCATAAGCCTTTAGAAAGACGGCCTCTCCCAAGAATTTGTCATTAATTTAGGTACTTACACTAAAAATAAAATTTAAAAAAAGTTCAACAATGACACAATGTTTTTGACAGGTAGCGTAGTGTCACAAAATTTACTGCATCTTTGTCGCGAACTGTTTTTGACACAAGTATATGACACTAAACCAACAACTACACTAGTTCATGCCACAAAACTTATTGACACTTCTATATATCAATGCATCACAAAATATATAGACACTTTAACGCATCACAATATGTTAGTGAGATACTGAATAGAGCACTTCCAAAAAATGCCACTACTGATTTTAGCGACGTCTTTGAATGTCACAGGTATTCCGAAAAAGCATCACTATTGGAAATTTTTTTGTTAGTGTTATTCTTTGCATACAAGTCTATCTTAATTACTCCCTCCGTCCCACTTTAAACTTCCTAATTGCTTTTTGGAAGTCAAACTTTGTAAACTTTGACCTTAAATAAAAATTAATATATACATAATAAAATATCATGTGAGATCTTGTTAAATTCATCTTAATATCCATTTTCTAAATATCAACTTTATATGCGTAGTTATTATATGTAACTAGAGATATTTACGGTCATACATACTCATTGAAAATCATGAAAAATCAATTAGGAAGTTTAAAGTGGAACGAATGGAGTATTATATTGTATCATGGTGAAATGTTTTTGAGAAAAGTGCAAATATAACCCTATATAATTGAAAAAAGTGTAGATATAACCCTGCACTATTCAAAAGTGCAAATATAACCCTATCTATTCAGGTTATGTGCAAATATAACTTTTTCCAGCAATTTGAGGTCGGATTATATTAAAAAGACAAATTTACCCTTCTATAAAAAACAAAAATACTGAAATGACATTCATTCCCCATGAAACCCTAAAATTCAATTTTATCATTCTCTTCTTCTACCACCAGTTCGAATGTGGGCTCTGAATTTGAGCTCCAACAGGTGCTACCGTCTCTTGAGATAGTGGGAGGAGAAAGTGGCGGTGGCGAAGCGCTAGATGGCTTCTCCGGTAATTCTCTTCCTTTATTGACCCATCTCTGATGGCTCCGTATTGTCTTCTCCCGGTGCTTCATCTCTGGTATCTCCCCCGTTGTTGGCGAGTCTCCCTCCATGGTGTCGTCATTTCAGGCGCTTCCCCTCGTTGGTACCCCTATGATTGCCGCTGGATGTGGCAATTGAGAGTGGCCACCAGCAACACTGGTTTCCAATGAAGGTGGCGATTGGTTGGGCACGTCGTCAGGTGGGGGTTCATGGTGGTTCATGGTCGGCACTTTCTCGAAGGTTTTGGTTGCCAGCCGGAGGAAGCGGAAGATGATGGCCCGAGTCCTATGTGAGTGAAGAAGGGCGCCACCTCTTGAGATTCCCAGAAAAAAAGAGGTAAAGTTTCCAATGTGAGTGACAGTGAATGTTCATAAGTCCACTGATTCCTAAGTCCAGTGAATGTGAGTGACGGTTAGAAGGTCTGATATATGTTGCTCTGTTCTTGCTTAGGGAGAAGTCTAGGGAAGATTCTAAGTGGAAGCATTACTTTGAGATGGGTTGATTTCTTGTCTTTAAATTGTGTTGTTTGATGATTCTGGAGTAAATTAGCTGTAAATTTGAGATGGGTTGATTTCTTGGATTCGACTCACCAGCGAATTCGAGTCACTAGAGATAGTGGCGGAAGAGTCGAGCAAGGCTTCGTCGATGATGGATTCCAGTCGGCTATGGGTGGTGCTTCGTTGATGGCAGATTTGAGTCGACTCGCCACCAGATATTGACTCGGCGAGTGGTGACAGGGATGACTGGTGGTGGTTGCGGGGTGGCTGGGCAGTGATTGCTAGTGGTGAAGGTGGTGGTGGTTCAAAGGTGGTTGCAGGGGTTGAAGGTGGTGGTGGTTCAAATGTGGTGGCAGGGGGTGGTGATGGTGGTTGGCAGAGATGGTAGAATTGTCCTTCTCATTTAAGGCTTGGAGCAGAAGGGCATTTTAGTGTTTTTAAATGGGTCAATGTCCAAAATTCATTAGTGAACGCCAGAATCATGGTCGGAGGATTATATTTGCACTTTCTTTCAATAGTTTGGTTATGTTTGCACTAAAAAATAATTGATGGTTATACTTGCACTTTTCTCAACATATAAGATTATATCTGCATATTTCCCAATGTTTTTTTTTGTTCAGGGGCAAGTACTACAAAATTGGTAGAAAGGTTTGGATAGTTTCGTTATAGTCACTTCAACGGATTCAATTGTTTTGTTTTCATAAGAAAGTTGATATAAGAACACTTGATCCAAATTCAAATTCTTGCTCAAATTCTTTTCACAATATTAAAACAAAAAACTGGCGCATTTCCCCTTTTCCTTCCTTCTTAAAATAATCTCCTAAAGTATTCTGCCCGTCACAATAAATTTTCTTTTAAGAAACTTTTGATTATTTGGATAGTTAAAATCGTCACTGAAAATGATTTGCAAGTTGTGGAATTGAATAAAACAGGGGAAAAATACGCACGTAATCAAACAGAATGTCGGTTATTTTATTGAGTTTCTCATCAAATAAGATATAGGCTCCGTTTGGTATTGATGGTTTTATTGACATTTTGATTGGCTTTTTGTTGTTGGCATTTTTATTCTGTCAAACCGCCAATAAATATAAAAAAAGTGTTTTAGTTGGTTGACTTTTTCACGTAGCGTTTCCGCCAAATATAAAAACACTAATAATAGTAGCATTTTTTATTTAGCATTTGACTTTTACCTTTATTAATTACTTTTTTAACTTCCTACATTTTTACCTTTCTCTCTAGGCCAATGACACGTCATTAGCATACGACATCATTTTATGTGCTTTGTGATTTAAATTTAACTTTTTCATCGACATTTTTTTTGGAATTTAAAATTTTACACGGTTAAATTTTAATGTAATTCAATTTTATTTTTCCTCTCTTATTTCAATATTTGTCCTTTATTCAATCTAATTGTCGATAGGAGAACATTAGTTTATGAATTTATATTGAGAATTTTTTAAAATTTAAAATTTAGCCTCATTAGATTTATGTGATTTACTAATACTAATACAAATTAATAATTTATATTATAAATAATTTGATATAAAATTATAGTTTTTACATGTTTTTAACTTTGTATAAATATTCGAATAGACAAACCATCCACCTCACATAACCGAGTTTGACGTTAACCTTAGATTAAAAATTCAATAGTTTGTTTAATAAATTTTTTGTCTTATTTAGAAAATTTAAGTAAGTTTCAATTTCATACATTTCTATGATATTCATATAATATTGTAACTTTTACATTTTTAATATAATTAAAATTTCTAATATCTAATGAAATTAAGTCAACTAATATGATTTATATTTATTCTCTTATATTAAAGCTCATAATGAGTAATAGTAAAAAGAATTTAAAATGAATTAGTAAATATATAGTTTTCAACATTAGTGATTATGTAAAATAATTAAAAGTAAATTATATTAATATTAATGAAAATAACAATATTAAAATATGTAAAATAAGTTTATAAATAATGAATGGTCGGCATGTCCTTAAATGTCATTTTGCATAAAACCGCTAACAACCAACAATTACATTTGCCAAACACTTTTGTAAATAGCTAATGGTTAAACAACTAACACAAAAAGCTAAAATAAACAGCTGATCAAACCAGTTATGAAGCAGCTAACAACCATCCGCCAACAATTGATTGCCAAACAAAATCATAAAAGTTAAGTGGTTGCCATAGTATATAAGATTATAATTATCTTTTTTCAGAAAAATAAGTTAATCAGCATACATATATATAACTCCTATACTCCCTCCATCCCAGCCTATTCTGCACAGGATTTTTTTCGTTTACACTTGTTAGTGTATCGATATTTACTACACCTTAAAATGCAATGAAGTACTATCACATGTTAACGTGTAGCAAGTGATATAAGAAGTTTAATAATTTAATTTTAATACACTTGAGAATGTACTTAATTTAATTACGCTTTTCTTATGTATAACTAAAATTGTGTAGTAAATGGACTCTTTTTTAAAAAAATTGTAGCGCCCCCACTTTTCCTGCACATCAACACACTTAAATGTCCGTGTAAAAAAGATTACCCCTAACCGTTTTTGATAATATACATGGAAGCTCTAATCAAAGGGGTGGCAAAAGACCACGTATATCTTTTTTTCCGATTCCACTGCCCTGCAAGAACATGTGGTGGATCAGTACTAAATCTCAGGTGTTTTTCCGTTTCTTTATAAAATCTTACATATTTCGATGGATAACAACAAATAATAGAATTAATTTTATCAAGAAGAAAGAAAACAAGAAGCACAAGTTTTCATGAATCTGTTCTTGAACATTACTTCATATAGAAAGCAGAACTCTAAGATCTAGCCAGAATGGAAGCCTGAAAAACATAACCCAGGCGCAATGAATCGCTGTTACGAAGTCGCAGGAACAACTACCGCAATTGGGCTTCTAACACTGTGCTTGGTCGAAAACCAGGTGAGAGATCCTTCACCTGGAGAAGTCGCGTTGGAAGCAGAAGTTCTTGTAAAGGTAACTTCATACGTCAACTTCTGATTCACCTTGGAGAAATTCAGAGTACGAGGAGTAACTGTTACATCGATTCCCTGAGGAGGAACAACCTTAACAGTGTAGACTGAATTAGCTTCCCCGACATTTGTGACTGTCCTGGTGTTTTTCTGAACAGATCCTGATTTGAAGAGAAGTGCGAATGAAGGATAGTTCAGCTGCGTGTCGGGAATGCTGGATTCTACGGTGCAATGCACCTTGCGTTGCACGACTGCCGCAACCTGTTTATCAGTGAAATTCAAACCACACAGATAAGGGATGTAATCATCTGGCTGGATGTCGTAAACCAGCCCCGGATCGCTTGCCCTGGAAGGGTTCACGTGGCCTGAACCAACAACGAAAACAGTTGCCGGATGTTGCGTTTCATCCTCGATGGGCTTCTTGGCAAGGTTCACTACGTCAGCCGTGGTCTGCAGAGCGGATTTAATGGCCGCCGGAGACCAATCAGGATGCGCGCTTTTAAGCAATGCAGCGACGCCACTGAGGTGAGGGGTCGCCATGGAAGTCCCCGAGATCACGTTGAAGATGGATTCCGCACCGGTGGTGATCGGAACGGATTTTGGCCACGCGGCGAGAATGTTCACTCCGGGGCCAACTATGTCGGGTTTCAGAATTCCAGGGCTCGTCAGGCTCGGGCCCCTGGAGGAAAATGCAGCAACTTGAGGAGCGTGTTCATCGCCGATGATGGTGCCTTGGAATGAGATTGCAGCAGTGGGTGCGCTTGTTGAGTTGATGTACTCGATTAGTTTACGCCGATCCGCATAGCTTATAACAGTGGCCGGAAGAGGCAGAGAATCAGCAAAGATGGTGTAACCGTAATCCTTACTGTTAAGGATGATCATTCCGACACCACCACCAGCTGTCACATTGTTTCCTAGATCCGTTACTGTAGTGTCTTCATCAGGCTCACACGCTACTATCTTGCCTTTGGCATCGCTAAATTTTGTCTTGGGGGTGCAAATTCCATCAGCATTCGGGTAATACAGGGGAAATTGCTTCGATGGAAAATCTTTAGCCTGATTAATCGATTCGCCATCGAGTTGTACATTGTTTCCCAGCACAGCAGCTGACCTTAATTTCCTGTCGATGGTGCTTGCGCCAACCGTGAGAACCCATGGCACCTCATTCCCGAGCGAGCCGGTTATTGGACCGCCATTGCCAGCGCCACAGCTCACAAAAATGCCCTTTTTCGTAGCACTGTATGAACCAATTGCAACGGGGTCGACATAAAATGGAAACGTTAAACCACCAAGGGAAATAGAAAGAACATCGACTCCATCATCAATGGCGGCATCCATACCAGCGACCAGACCACTTTCTGTGCAGCCATCAGCGTCGCATGCTTGGTAGATCGCCAGATGAGCGAGAGGCGCGGCGCCAACAGCCGTGCCATTGGCATTTCCAAACACATTGGCACCCCTGACATAGTTTCCAGCAGCCGTGCTTGCTGTATGAGTACCATGGCCGACATGGTCAATCGGAAAACTACCATTTTTTGTGAAAGACCTAGCACCAATCAACTTATTGTTGCATGCCGAGGTATTGAAGTCACATTTGCCCTTCCATTTAGCGGGCGGGGCAGAGAGCCCCGCGTCGCTAAATGAAGGGTGATCCGGGGTGATTCCGGTATCCAAAACTCCAATGATAACGCCCTTGCCATAGTTTGATTGCTTCCAAAACCCCGTGTTTTGGTGCAATCCCAAGAAACTGGGAGTGTGGGTGGTGAGGAGTGGGAGTATCTTCTCGGGCGCCGCGGATATAAAACCGGGCTTCTCTTCCATCGCTTTCACATCCTCCGGTGATAATTTGGCTGAGAAACCACTGAAAACATGGTGGTACGAGTGAACAATGTGAGGTGATTCTTCATCATCATTTGGGGTGGATGTTTTTGTAGGCAAGAAAGATTGATACCAAATGTCAAGATCTTCGTTTGATACAGATTTTTGGGTTTCGTAGGATTGAGGTGACTCAACTTGAACGATGTAAGTGTCTAAAGTGGCAGAAATTGCCAATAAATTGACACTTATCGCACACAATAATGCTACTAGGTGCATCAACCCCATGACACAACTTATCTAAAGATTTGGTTTTGAGAATAGAGTGAATGGATGATGAATTGGTTTTGAGAAAGTGGAGCTATTGGTTATATATAGGCCGAAAGAGAAATGGCTAACGGTTATATTTATTGTAAAGTATCCACAGCATTTAATTATGAACATAATCAGATTTTATCACGAAATATGTGAATCAAGTCTCTTATGTTGGCCAAATTATTATTAAAATACATTTTTCTTAAAATAATATTTATGAGCTTATAGTGACAAATTAATGGTTGACTAAAGAAAGGTGGTTACAATTATTAAAAATATGTGTACTATATAATAGATCATGTGAATGAGATATAGATTTCATTTAATTTAGAATGTTAATAATCTTATTCATTGACTAGTATGAATGAAATGAAATAAAATGAAATGAACTAAAAATACAACTGCACTATTATCAGTTTTTGTTTCGATGTAACTTGTAATTTGTAAAATGTAAAAATTTGACTCGTAACTCCAAATTAAAATCCGCTCGAAAGTGTTGCTATCGTATACACCCCAATTGCATTTTCCGAGCATAAAAATATATCCATACTCATTTTCGATTTCCCTTTCTTACTTCTAAGTAATCAACTTTAAATTCTTCTAGAACATGTATTAGCGCTTTTCAACATTTCACCAAAAAAATAATTAATTTAATATTTCTATATTTAGGCAAGAATAATAAAAATAATGTATTTTGGAGCAACAGATAATGGGTTAATACAATTTTGGGTCACAGTGTAATTTTTCAAGACTATGTAGAAGTATTCAATGTTGACTTTCAAGGCCCTTATATTCACCCATACATGCCCAAATTGTAAAGTCGCAATAGTACATTGTTGAATTGCATTTTAGTATTGCCAATTTCGTGATTTGACAATTTCAACTTTCTTGGAAGGGCCTAAGTGCAAAAGGCAAAAACTTTACTCGTAACTCCAAATTGAAATCCGCTCGAATATGATGATACCCTATACACCCCATTGTATTTTTCAAGTCCGTAACGGAATATTTATCAACAATTGGACACAAGAACATATCCGTAATCTTTTTCGATTCCTCTTTCTTACTTTTAAGTAATCACTTAAAGTTACGCTAGAATATATGCTAGCGCCTTCCAACATTTCACCAAAAATATATTTGTTTTCTATTTCTATATTTATGCAAGAATAACAAAAATTGTGTAATTTGGAGAGAAGGATAATGTCGTAACATTTTTTGGGCCATAGCGTAATTTTTATAAATATGTTAGAGGCGCTTTTGTGCCACTATCTTAGTTGAATAACAATGTTGAATATTCATTGAATTCAATTCACTATTTAAAATACTTTAGTGCATTTTTGTGTTGTAATAAATATTATGATTCTAATTTTTTTAATTAAAAACTAGTGGAGTCTCACCGTGCTTTGTACGGTATTATTATTTAAAAACTTAGGATTACTTTTATGTATTTTTGTGTCTTACATTTAAATTGAAAATAACGAATTTTATTTACAATTTTGAAGTTTAGTTATCTAAGGAAAACTATATGACTAATGAAGTGAAATAATTAGTTTAGTTAGGAATTGTTACATGTTAAATACAATAAAAATAATTATTTTTATAATATTTCATTCAAATTATTTAAAAAATAATTGTTTATATGTTAAGCTCTCTTAAAAGGTTATCAGTATGTCTCACTGAATAAAATTAAGTATCAAATATTCTTATTAGCCCCCCTAATTATAAAATACCCTCATCGGGTTCGTATTCAGGTCATGTTCGAGTCCAGTTTATCGGGTCATATTTGGGTTTTGGGTTGAATTCGATCGTGTTGGGTTCGGGTACAGGTTGAATTTGATCGTGTCGAGTTCGGGTACATATTAATATTTCTCGGGTCAAAATCGGGTTTTGGGTTGAGTGCAGTCGTATCTGGTCAGGTTCGGATCAATATTTCTCGGATCAAATAAAATTTTGGATTGATTTGATCGTGTTGGTCCAGATCGAGTTATCGGTTCGGATCAGTTGACAACTCTGGGCATGGCTTAAAAACTCAAACGAGTGTGGCTGGCATTATAGGTAGAGACTCACTTGGTAATTTGCTAGCAGCAAAAGGAGATGGCACAACGGTAATGGAGGTGGTTTGGATTTAAAGTTTGAGTGGTTGCTTGATGAGTTTTTCATTGAAAATGATTGTTGGATGAGAAACGACTGGGTATCCTGGAGAGTGCTTGGGAGTTGGACTTATTTATGGCATATTGTGAATATTGGTGATATGGTATTTTAACACCACTGCTATCCAGTTTCTTCCAGACAGCAGGTTTCTAGCCACGAATTATGGAGCAAATTATGGAGTTTAATTATGCGATCAGATCAGAATATTGTGAAGATTAATATGTGAATTCGTGGTAATCTAATTCTGGTAACTGAATATTCCTGTAATAGTTAGGAATTGATTAAGTAGTTTATTTATGGTACAAGTCCTATTAATAAAGGATTGTCCATTTAAATACCAGATTAGAATTAGATCTTTCCTTAGTCTAGAAGTCTATTCTTGGTAGAGTTAGACAAGGAAAGAGTTTTGTACAAGGCAGGATTGCGAAGATGATAAAAGTACGAAGATAGAACGCAATCAGGAAGCGACCAAGAATCCATCTCTACGTGAGAAGTGTTGGAGCAATCTGCCTGTGGTTTTTGGAGGAGTGTTGATTCATCCGACCAAGTTCGTAAAGATCAGAAACAAGGAAGCCTTAATTCCTTGGAAGGAGGAGATCCAGGGAGACGTGCTGTTCGTGAGGGTTCAACGACGTAGGACGGCAGTGAGGGGATCTCACAACATTCACTCAATAGGTTAGCAATGGATTAGTATTTAAGTTGAGCTTCTTGTACTAAAGACTACTTTCTAGTGAATGGTTTCTGATCTGGGCATGCCCCGCAGACGTAGGTGTATTTGCACCGAACTGCATAAACAAGTTGTGTGTGCACTGTGTCTTTTGTTTTGTGTTTTAACACCAAACCGTTAAACAACTTGGCACAAAAGTATAGACTTTAGGTGGAACAGAATTTCATACCCAAAAGAAGAAAATTGGAAAAAATAGATTAAAAATTATAGAAAAAAGTGTTTTTATAATCCTACATATTTGACATAAGTGTTAATATAACATTTCTATATGTGAAAGTGCCAATATAACCCTCTCCGACAACTTTTAGCCTCAATTTTGTAAAATTATATGTTTGTTCTTCTGAAAAAAAATTAAAATACAAAAAATAGGAAACGCCAGACTGCCGCCAGATTAGGTAGGGTTATATCAGCACATTATGAAAACTGGTAGGGTTAAATCAACACATTTCTAAAATTTATAGGGTTATATTAGCACATTAGTAAAAAATGTAGGGTTATATTAGCACATACTATAGAATATAGGGGTTTTAATGATACTTTGTTTATTTTGTTGTGTTTAGTCCGGATTCATGATTGGATGACTTTTGGTGTTGTGTGTGATTGTTATTTTGATGTGTTCTTCGACCTAGGGTTTTTAATGTTGATAAGTTTTGAAATGAGGCTATGATATGAGATAGTGGTGCTTAATATTCATGATGGTGTCATGATGTCAAATTTTATGTTGTATCATATATTTTTATGATGTTATAATGGTGTATATGATGATGTGGTCTCCCGTTGAGGTCAACCGAGTACCACACACTTAATATTTATAATATGTGTTGATATAACCCTATAAGTTTTAAGAATGTGCTGATATAACCCTACAAACATTAGAAATGTGCTGATATAATCCTACCATCATTAGGAATGTGCTGATGTAACCCAATAATATTTCATAATGTGCTGGTATAATCCTAGCTCTTCCGGTGGTGGTCTAGCGGTGGTCCGAAGAACTATGAGGATAAAATTGTCACCTAATTTCAGAGTTAGCCCAAAGGGTATTTGGGTGAATTTACATAGAGTCAACGTCTGAAAAATTGAGGTCAATCCCGGAAAATTGAGGTCAATGCCGGATATGGGGTATGAGGGTTATATTGACACTTTCATTAACTAGTTAGGATTATACTTGCATTAAAATTTATCATAGAGTTATATTGGCACTTACTCAAGTAGATAGAATTATATGGACACTTATTTCATTCAAATTATTAAAAAATATCTAGCTAGATTGGGTTTTGGGTCATAATCGATGCTTTTCAGCTCGGGTTTGGATTCAAGTTTGAGTGGTTGCTTGATGAGTTTTTCGTTGAAAATGATTGTTGGATGAGAAACGACTGGGTACCCAAGAGAAGAAAATTGGAAAAAATATATTAAAAACTATAAAAATATTGTTCGCATCCATGTAAAATAGACGGAATTGAAGCCTAGTGGTGGAGTTCGGATGAGTGATATTTTAATATGTTCTTGAACATTACTTCATGTACCAAGTAGAATTCTAATATCTAGCCAGAATGGAAGCCCGAAAAGCATAATCCAGGCACAAACAATCGCTTGCTGCTACTAAAACAAAGGAACAACTACCGCAATTGGGCTTCTAACATTGTGCTTGGTCGAAAACCAGGTGAGAGATCCTTCACCCGGAGATGTCGCGTTGGAAGCAGAAGATCTGGTAAAGGTAACTTCATATGTCAACTTCTGATTCACCTTGGAGAAATTCAGAGTACGAGGAGTAACTGTTATGTTGATTCCTTCAGGAGGAACAACCTTAACAGTGTAGACTGAATTAGCTTCCCCCACATTTGTGACTGTCCTGGTGTTTTTCTGAACAGATCCTGATTTGAAGAGAAGCGCAAATGAAGGATAGTTTAGCTGCGACTCATCAATCCTGGATTCTTCTGTGCAATTCACCGGGCGTTGCGCGATTACAGAGATCTGTTTATCAGTGTAATTCAAACCACACAAATAAGGGATGTAATCTTCTGGCTCGATGTCGTAAACCAGCCCTGGATCGTTTGCCCTGGAAGGGTTCACGTGGCCTGAACCAACGGCGAAAACAGTTGCCGGACGTTGCTTTTCATCCTCAATGGGGTTCTTGGCGAGGTTCACTATGTCAGCCGTGGTCTTTATTGCAGATTTAATGGCAGCCGGAGACCAATCAGGATGCGCGCTTTTTAGCAATGCAGCGATGCCACTGAGGTGAGGGGTCGCCATGGAAGTACCTGAGATCACGTTGAAGAAGGAATACGTATCGTGGGTGATCGGAACGGACTTTGGCCACGCGGCGAGAATGTTCACTCCGGGGCCAATTATGTCCGGTTTCAGAATTCCAGGGCTCGCCCGGCTCGGGCCCCTGGAGGAAAATGCAGCAACTTGAGGAGCGTGTTCATCGCCGATGATGGTGCCCTGAAATGAGATAGCAGCAGTTGGTGAGCTTGTTGAGCTGATATACTCGATTAGTTTATACCGATTGTCATAACTTAGAATTGTGGAGGGAAGACCCAAAGCTTCGACTTCGGTGGTGTAACCGGAATCATCGTCAACGAGGATCATTCCAACGCCGCCGCCAGCTTTCACCTTCATTCCTATCACATCTGGCGACATAATGTCTCTGATTTCACATACAACTATCTTTCCTTTGACATCTCCGGAAGTGCAAAATCGACCAGCATTCGGATCGGTCTGATTCAGACCAGAGTAGTGTAGGGGAAACTGCTTCGATGGAAAATCTTTAGCCTGATAAAGCGATTCGCCGTCGAGTTGTACATTGTTACCGAGCACAGCAGTAGATCTGAATTTCCTGTCAATCGTGCTTGCGCC
This sequence comes from Rubia yunnanensis, assembly GCA_037428765.1. Lineage (NCBI taxonomy): Eukaryota > Viridiplantae > Streptophyta > Magnoliopsida > Gentianales > Rubiaceae > Rubia > Rubia yunnanensis. The sequence goes on along the minus strand of CM075064.1, from coordinate 2,643,077 downwards.
GACAGTGAGAATCCACGGTGCATCATTCGAGACCGAGCCAGTTTCTGGACCGAAATTCCCCCCGGCACAACTCACAAAAATGCCCTTTTTCGTAGCACTATATGCACCAATTGCTATGTTGGCAGCATAGAATGGCACCGACTTTATTGGCCCGAGGGAAAGCGAGAGAACATCGACTCCATCATCAATCGCAGCATCCATACCGGCCAATATATCGCTTTCCTCGCAAATCCCGACGCATACTTGGTAGATCGCTAGATGAGCAAGAGGCGCGGCGCCAACAGCCGTGCCATTAGCATTTCCGAACACATTGGCACCCGTGACATAGTTTCCGGCAGCCGTGCTTGCCGTGTGAGTACCATGACCATCTATGACAGTCGGAAAACTACCATTAAATATGAAAGACCTAACACCAATCAACTTGTTGTTGCATGCGGAGATATTGGAGTCGCACTTACCCTTCCATTTAGCGGGCGGGGCAGAAAGCCCCGCGTCGCTAAATGAAGGGTGATCCGGTGCGATTCTACCATCCAGAACTCCAATGATAACGCCCTTGCCGTAGTTTGATTGCTTCCAA